>UYYF01004740.1:0-16371 GCA_900618365.1 Thelazia callipaeda
TTATTTATTTATTTATTTATTTATTTATTTATTTATTTATTTATTTGTTTAGTTATTTATTTATTTAGTTATTTATTTCAACATTTTTCGCAGAATATTCAAAACTTTTTGTCTCAGAATTTTTATCGTTTTAGCAAATTAAACCACAGAACAGTTAGTAATCGAAATAATGTTAGTAACAAATTTTGAGGTTATGATTATGCAGCAAAGAGGACCGGTGATGGAGCAAATGTCTATATGCAACGAAAATATTATACACTTCCAACCTTCAGCTATGTAGGCAAAAAGGATATGCCTGGAATTCTGAAAGCAAATGAAAGCGTCGTTACCACTCAGAGTTTAACCCCAAGCCAGGCAGTGAGTAATTCGATAACAAAGTATGCAACGGCTAAAGAAAATTCTGCTTCGAAACAATTCAATGTAAGCAATTTGAAAAACAGATTTGAAATATCTGAATATGCGCGAGAAGGCGTGAAGACAGCTGTGCCAGCTTCCCTCACTACTGCAACAAATATTTGCATGAATCATTCGAGAGATACAAAGTCTCAAAGGTATGCGTATAAAAGAATTTGACTTATCAGATATATACGAAACTTTATCATTTTCCGGTTAGCACAAGTTTTGTAGCATTTCCCGAGATTGTGTATCTGCTTGTTAGTTTCGAACTGTCCATGCTACATAGGCTTTCAATTAAGACTAAAGATACTGAATTATTTTTAAATTCATTCTCTTCTGATTCTCACTCATTGCTCACATTACTCACCGAATTGCAATTCACTAAAGTTATTTGTTTTGAATGCTCACAGTAGAGCACTGATTTCATATTTAAATTGACTTCAAAACCCTAATTTTCAAAGTAATTATTACAAGTACTTCTGTTAGACTCAAGTGAGTAATGTATTAGTAAAAGATCACAACTTCTAAATTGCTTTGATTTGTCTCAACTGTTTCGTTTCAACAGAAGTACAATCGAAGACAAAAGAGGAAGTCAGGCAGTACCGATTCCGAGACCGCGCAAGTTTCAAACTGAAATGTCTGTTTCAGACACTTCAACAGTAATTATTTGGATTATTTTTGTTTTCAACAAAAAATTGTTTGGCATTATATTAGAATTCCGCGTAAATTAAATAAGAGAATGAGCGAATGAAAAATTAATATTATTACGTTAAGATGATCGTAATTTCAGTAACAATGCCAAGCACATTAATTTTACTGGTTGAATAGTTGTAAGCATAACTTAATGTGCCACTGACAACAACGACAATTTTCATACTTGAATGACATGCAGTGATAGACTGTAATGGGCAGTGATGACTCGTTACTAGCAACTGATAACTTATTATTAAACAAATTTCTGACACGACTATAATAGTGTGATTTTGTAATGTGTTTTTCAATAATCCATTTACTAGAGGAAAAGATTGTCAGAGATGTCTACTGATTAAGTATTTGTGAGCATAGCTCAGTCCATTTGAGTAATATTATGAAGCTAGATTTTTCAATTGCTAAGTAATATACTAGCATTATATTTTTGAAAAGTGCTAATATAAAAAACTATTTGGATAATATCACAAATCTGAGCCTTTTAAAGAAGAAATTACTGACTTCACTTCACCTCAAAGATTCGGCATTTGATGAAATTTAATTAATTTTCAGTTTATTTTTGCACAAACATTGTTTTCATAAGCAAAGCTATTAAAGTATGAAGCATTTATGTGATAAATTATGCAGATTAGAAGGCCATTCGTAATGAAAATAAATTTAGAAAAGTCTGTCTCAGAATATAGCAATGGATAGCAGCTTATCACCAGGATCAGATAGCACTCCTCGTACTTGGATCATCAAGCGTCATGTAGGTAGAAGTGAGATGACCCCAGTCAGCACTGGTGAACATTTTTTTGAATAAAGTTTTTGCAGTGAAAACTGTTTCATTTGACCGACCGTTATATTAAAAAACTGCTCGTTTCAAAACTGTCATAATAACTTTCAATTTTTATAAAGTTCTTTTTTAATTATTGACTTGCCTCTTATAACTTTTTATGTTATTATCATTTTTTCAGCAATATATTTCAGAATCTTTTTTTTACATGCAGTAATTTTGCTATGGAACTTGTAGTAGTAAGAAAAGTTAACTAGGAATAATTTAATGCCTTTTCTAGTTGAGCTCGTTCATAATTTGAAAAATGATTTCAGATTCAAATGTTGAAACAATGGGAGAAACGAGATGTGAATACGTGAACATTGAGGACTGGGTCGAAGCAAATGCCAAACGTGTAGAAGCGAATCGGACGAATCGGAAAGGATGGCAAGAAGAGAATCTAACACGGATAAAATCTGCCACCATGAACAATCCTTGGCGTAATTTTTTCTTACACAATATTATTATTATTATTATTATTATTATTAGTCAAAAATTTTTTAATTTATATATAGTTTAGTGCAAAATTATGCTTTCAAGAAATTTTTTTGACTTCATCATTGATTAAATATTTTCAGAAGTAATTGAAACTGATAAGAAAGACTTTATTGCACAAAAAATACAGATTTAATTTAAAATTGGAACTGTTATTCTACAAATAATTGCAATTATTAGATTTTAAATCTTTCAAATACAAATTTCCTTCGATAAATGCAAATTTGAATTTATTTTTTCACTTTTTGATCAAATAAAATATTTTATGCACTAAAATCTGTTTTTTAAACTAATCCTTTGAAAAACGCAATTGTAATTCTATGATAAAATTAGCGAATTTTTTAATGTGTACAATAAAATTTGCAAAAGAATCAAGAATGAATGCTGTCAAGAGCTCTCAGTCGTCGCATCGGCCTGAAAACTACTTCATCTGCTCACGATGTCAGCGAACAATTCGGCAAGACTTTTTGGATTCTGATCAGAAATCTGGAGTGCATCAACAAAAGCCAAGCACACAGCAGCCGCTACAACAAATTGGTTCAGATAGTGCGAAAATTCTGGAAACTGCTCAACCTTCAAAATCGCAAAGTGATTTTTGATAACCCAACAATATTTACTCTAAGTATTATCATAAAAGTATTTTGCAAAATAGTACTTCAAACTTCGAATTAAATTTGCATTTTTGAATGGATTGTGTGCAATGAAAATTTTCGTTAGTAATGCATCCATCAGCAACATCTCTTTTAGTCTTATTTTTTCGTCTGTTATTGTTTTTTTCTGTGATCCAAATTTTTATAATTTTCAGTCTGATACTGTAACTAAGATCTCGATCTTACAGAGAGCATTATGGTTTCATTCACTGTAAATAATACTGTCACTCGAACTTTACAATATGCATTTGATAATTAATATCATTATGGCTTTTATCTAAAACTAATTTTAGCTATATTTCACTGTAATTATTAATTTTATTTTGTAGACAGTTTATTTAGTCAGTCATTAAGGTAAGAGCAGCGAAGGATTCGAGCAAAGTGTCCAATCTCAACAGAAATCCCACAAATTCAATACGAGCACTAACACAGGCGATTATTTTCCAAAAGTTAACGTCAAACAACGAACTTTTTCTTTTGGTAGAGTGTGTTTACACACTAAATTGCCTAATATGTTTTCACTTTATTTCTCATAAACACTGTTTTTCTCTGTTAAAGTCATTACAGTAGTAACTATACAAAAAGTACTGCAGAAAAAGTATTATTGACATTATCAATGCACAATTAAGACCCAACCAATTAATTATTGATAATATTATTATTATTATTAAGAGAGCCTATTTATCAATCAATCTATTTTCTCTAAATAAAATTTACTAGCTGTTTTTAAAAATTTGCAATATCGGTGAGAGCAACGCTTAACTGCCAGTCGCTGTCTGAATTTCAGTTTTTTACTTCCACTAATCAAGTTTTGAATTCAGATTTTTTTAACGGTAGCTTCCACGAGAATACGCTTATTTGAGTAGTACTCACTTACTTTTTCTATACACTTTTCCTAATACTATTTTTAATACAACCAGTAGAGGGCGGAGAATTCTCAAAATCCTTAGAGTATGTACCTAACTTGCGTTCCATGAAATTTATTTTTTCCCAAGCATGTCTCGAAACAACCTTGGGAGCGGCTGGCATTCTAACATAAGTGCAAATTACATTCTGAAAAACATTGTTATATTCTGGACGAAGTAATTAGCAGTTATTGAAAGCAGTTTATATCCTTTACTGTGAATATAATGCAGAGAAGGAATTGAAGCGCAGAAGTACTCAAACGAATGCGCGAATTTTGGCTGATCAGTTGAGCACTGCACGTGACTTTGCCTCAGATAAATTCAGTTTGTTTATTTTCTTGCATTTATAATAACTGATAAATGTATGTTCACTTAAACTTTGCTATTCAAATGCGTGGCAAGGTTGAACTAAGGAAAGCCATACACTGCATTTTTTCAATACTTTTAAAATTTAATCAAGGAAATAAAGGCAGAGGTAAATAAATGTTGGCTTGTGCTTTGCAGTTCAAAATTTAACTTAAAATCATTCACTAACCAGTTTTCGCTCTCAGAAATTTTGATGGCAAAGGTGTTATTTTCTTAAGTCACAAATTAAAGCTTTTTAAAAGGCTTTAGTGGAAGTTCACTTCTGTTAATCTTTTCTTCAAGCAGTAAGTAATGAGAAGAGTTGTAGAAGAAACATTGAAAAAATTTGTGCAAGCAATCAAAGAGCCTCAGCAGCCAGAAAAAGATTGTAGACAGTTGCAAGATCGAACAACTTCAATGGCACGTGAAGGCACGCAACAACTTGCGCACGTGGTACATATTCCAGGTAAACGAATGCATCAAAAATTAGTCCACGTGAAATTCACTGAATTAAACACTTACCGTATATTCATAGCACTAAGCGGTATAATTGGCAGAAAAAGTGCTGCTTTATTTTTGCATTACTTCAAACAGGCAAAGTAATAATGGCATCACAAGATGATTATTTTTTTGCTTCTGAAACAGTTCAAAAGTTGAAGTGAAATCAAAATAAAATCAGTTACAGTTCACTTAGATTAGTTTAGATTAGCAGAATATCGCAGTTTCCACTTATCATTGCAATATTTCTTCAGCAGTTGGTAATTAAAGGTCAATGTCATATAAAAGGCTTATTACTGGTCTGCTTCAACGATCAGCTGTGGCATAGTTTATGAAGGCCAAATATTAATTCATTGGATTCAAAAACGAATGATTTTAGTGTGCAAATTATCGAAATACTATTATTAAATTAAATAATAATTTAATTATTGGTTACCAAATTAATTACTTTGATTAACTGTAAAAATTTGTTTTTTTTTTGTACACAAAACTCATAACACAATTTGTAGAATAATAAAAATAAAATTCAAAAAACTTATTCAAAAGTCGAATGCGAATTATTTTTAGTTTAAAGCAATAATACTTTGCTTATATCACAAATTCAGCTTACTGAGCGTAAAATTATTTGTGCATCATATCGCTGCTGAAAGTAAAATTTATGCAAAAAACTGAATCACCCGAGCGAATGTAAATTGAAAATGGATCAAAAATTCATTTTCTGTTCAGCTCTTTTCAACATTTTATTCATATTTCTGAGCAAATACTTTTCCATCTGATTGATCGAATCAGCACTTTTTCTGCTCAAATTAATCAATCGATCAATCAATGAATGAATTGATTTGCTGTTGCAAACTCGATTACTTTCCAGTCTGTGAAGCAAAAAACTTTACTGCCTTATCTATACATTCATTATCATTTTTCTTTTGTTGTGGTGACAATTGTATTATTGAAAGAACCAAAGATTACAGAAAGTAACGTTAATGCAAAAAAATTGCAAAAAGCGCAATTGCAAGAAGGCTCCCGTAAAAAAGAAAACGTACGCTACGTGTGTGGAACTTGTCATCGTCTGCTGGACATGTCTAAATTTACGAGCACTAAAAGCATCTCTTCAAAAACTGGTATTTTTTTCACTAATTATTAACCAAAATTATTCAGCTGCACTCAAAATTATTATCCAATTTTCCCTTCATAAAGGTCCTCTCTTTTCTTGTCTACAAAAAAGCAATCAGTTGTTTTTCGCTGTTGAAAAGTGTCACAAACTTTCTATTTATTTTTAAACTTTTTTAAATTTGTTTTTTAAATTTTATTTTAAAATTTTTGGATGTGATTACTTTAAAACTGAAATAACTTTGTGAATTTCTGTCCATTTGCTATAAAAATTAATTCACTACACATTATGATAATACGAAAGTAATAACATGTTTATTTTTTGCAATTTCCGTCGATCTTTTTATAAATTCCTTTCTACTTTATAGCTGTACTTCAGTTTTATTTCTTCTCTTTATTTGCTTATAAAGCAAAAAGCAAATTCATTCTGTCATCTGAGGTGACAACTAACTTCCTTTTGTGCACAATTCTGACTAGCTGATTCCATGCATTAGTACTGTTTGCCTTATTTTGTTTGGTCTTAGGATAATTAATTGCCTTATAATACAGCAAATTTTGTAATTTAAAAAATTTGAAATTATCTTCTGAGTAGAGAAAAAGCTAAATAAAATTTTAGTATTGTACTGAGCGATGAAAAAGATTGAAAAGTTTTCAATCGCATAAATTTGAGAAAAGTCTTGCTGAATTGTTGTGAAGCGGAAAGTCTAAGTGAGACTGCTACTTTTTGCTGAGGCACTGACAGCTTTCTTCGATTCTTTCGAGCGAAATTGCTTTTACTCAGTTAGAATGCACTAAATCAAAATGCATTTGAATCTTTTTTAATTGGTTTTTTTTTGCTTTTGCTAATTTTTGCGGGTAAAATCATTCTGCTTTACTATTTATTCATTTTTGTATTTTGTTCTTTCTAAAAGTATTTTTGCAGCCTGATTATGCTGAAATATTTAGTCATTTTATTTTGGTCTCTCATTCTATCATTGCTTTCCATTTTATGCAACAATTGCATTAATTAATTCTTCTAATTAACCAAATAAAATAACTAATGAGAAAAAGTTGAATCTTTTCACTTTCATTTCATTCAGTCTTCAGTTTGCTTTTACTTTTGTCCTTACAATTTTGACAAGCATACTTATTAACAATGATAAAAACAATGCGTGTAATTGCAAATTCCATACAGAATTATGCTTATTTTTGCTGCAGAATGCTCGAATGTCTCAAACAACTTACACTTTTGAATTGAATATTTAACTAGCAGTCAAAACAAAAGCAGTTTTGTAGCATGTAATTTAAAAGCGTGAAATATGAACACAGATCAAAGCACTTCTGACAAGTCATCACGAAAATTGCATCGAATTTGACTGCAAATGTTTGCTAAGAATAAATAAATAATTATAAATTGTAGCAATTTTTAACTAACTGAAATGCATTTCTCATTTTGCGAGATTTTCTGCAACTTCAGAATCCAGAATGTGCTCAAAACAGACTGCATTAGCAATGAAAATGAGAGGGTGCATTACAAAAATATAAGATTACCAGCAAAGAAGTGAAGAAAATAGAACTTGAAAATAAAGTAGTATCCTTAGAATACTTACAGTTTGCAACCTTTGTAGGACCTTTTCAGTTCTGTGCCACTACTTTCTTACTGCAAAATTAGTCAGTCAGTTAGAAAGTGAATGCAATGCGTAGTGTGGGGCCATGCAAGCCGTGCAAGAACTACCCCTACAACTACTAACTAACTCTTCTGCTGCACACATTTTCCGATTGTATTCATTTTTAGAAGATTTGTTTTCATCAGAGGCAATTGCTCGCATGCATTTTCCTACTTTATATTCACCCTTCACTTCCATGCACTGCCAGCCATATTCATGAAAATCTCTCTATTCTACTGCACACTCTCCGTTATTTTTTGCTTTTAATAATTGTAAACACACTTAATGACAATGCAAGAAAGGCCGTAACACAATTTGAGAAACTTTGACACGTCAGAATCCGAAAATACCTCTCGCTCGATTTTTACAACTTACATAGTACACGGAGTAATGGTGCTTCAGAATTTAAGATTTCAAAAAATAGATTCATTTTATTTAACAAGTAATTTTAGCACTAATCAGTGAATTCATTGCATAAAATCCGAAATCGGATGATCTATTTTAGACACGGCATTCGCAAGTTATCAGAAGGTTATGTCTGAACAAAAAGTTGCAGAGAACATTTCTTTCGGTGCGGAATATAATACTGAAAAGTCGCCTTCAACTCAAAATGATAATTCTGGTAAGTATTGCAGAAAACTATAGTACTACATCATGATAAAGTATCATGACAGCTACTAATCGCTTAATGAGAATAAACACTTGTTATCACTTAAAGTTATGTGGAAATGAACGGATTCATTTTTTCCTTCAATGCTTTTTATTACTCTTTCCCCTCAATACTGCATCTATTGCCAAACTTTGTTTCAACAAACGTGAATATCACGTATAATTTAATTTCAATCTCACAGCATAATCATTTTCTACTTTCATTTATTCATTCCTCTTAACTTACAAAATAACGTGTTTGAAATTAATCATAATGGCAAATAATCGCGTAGAAATTATAAAATGATAACTGAGTTATTTCTTCCAATATAATCACACATCTCATTTAAGCAAATCCTTTATTTTATTTTAGATTGTCATCACTACATTGATAAACGTCAAAAACACAGTACCGATGTTAATGATGCAAACACAGTAATTAAAGACCCCTCGACTGCAGTAATTTCTTACTGTATGCCAGTTTTGATTTTTGTAAATTTTGGCAAATTTCGATTATTTTCAAATTTTTTTAATTAAAAATAAGATTTCTATAAAATTAATCCTATGGGATAGCACTAATGATCATGACCTAAAGTATATAAACAACGTATTGCAGTAAGTAGTATTGCAGCTAACAATAATAAAATCATACGACCAGCTCGATCAACTTAATTTGAATTCCCTGCGCACAAATAATCTTTGATTTTTAAGTAAATTAAATTCATTTTGACAACTGCAAACACAGTAAATATTCGATAGAGTTTTACATTACTGTTAGAGTTTCGATTTTATGAGCAAAAATGTCTTTGACTGATTCGATCACTATGCGCAAAAAAGAAACAGTAATCAGATACAAAAAAAAAAAAACTAATCAAAACATGAACTCGACTTGCCATGCTTGCTTATATCGATAATAATAATAATAATAATAATAATAATAATAATAATAATAATAATACTTTTGAGATAAATGGAAGGAAAATCGAGAGTCAATGGGAAGAAGCGACAAAAATACAAAAGATACTGTAATTATCCGCGCAGAAAAAAATGCTATTGCTAAACCTATGGCACGGAATCTTTCAGCGCCAAATATGAGACCACTGACAAGCGGAGCCATCTCTGGTAGGTTACAAATAACACTTGCTACATTCAGAAGCCGAATTTGTTTCTTAATAAGTTTTCGATTAGTAATGTGAAAGAATGTTTGCAATTAACTTTGGATCAATAAAGTGGACTTTCATTAATCAAATCGAAACTCAAATTAAGTACTTACAGTTTTTAGCTTCTTACAAGCAATATTGAAGTAATGCAAACAAAGCCATTTATCTTACGTAATATTTACAAATTTCTAGATGGCTGCCTTTTTATATAATGAAAGAATCAATAATAATAAATTTTTTATTGGAAAAATAATTTATCGCTAAATGAATAGTTTGGTATTAAATGATGATTAGAAATGGTGGTGGTACCAAACGTGAAACAAGCGTTGATACGAACTGAACTGACACGTGATGAAGAAGAACATGAGGATGATTTCGATGCATTTGAAGAAATCGAATGTCAACCTGATTGGGTGACAAGTTCACTCCGACTTGGCTCAACACGTCGAAAAATGAGTAAAAAAGGTCTTGCTATGCAACGCATTCAAAAAGAAATTGAACTCGAGAAACAGCGTCAACTTGAGATGGCCAAGAAGAGACAACGTAATTATGTCACACCCACTTGAATCTTTTAAATCTTTATCATTTATGTCGTTCTTCTTATTCGAAAATTATCATTATACTTCCTGTAAACAATCAATTTAAGAAAAACTGATGCACATAGTAATCGCTACAATTATTTGAAGCTCTTTAGATGTAATTTTCAACACGGAAGTTCTTCAGAATTACGCGTTGCAGAATAACGTTTAACGATTCACAGGCATAAATTGTTGATTGAAATAACGATAAAATATCGACTATACGATAAATATGCAACTTGAAGTTTCTAATTTCTGCATTATAATTTTTCTGGTGAGTCTACAATTGCGTGCACTCCGATCACCTACTTCGCATCCTTATAGTCCTGCTGCATCTGCTATATATGTAGTGATGGTTGCTTATTACTGAACACAGAATTCCTGCAGTATCCACTTACTTAATTAGCCTTTATGATGCATTTATTTGAGACTACTTTGCAAGTACTGTTATGACTAGACTGATATAATATACCAATTTCCAAAACTGGCAATCTATTACTCTTATGAACTTTAATTCATTTCCAAATTTTTCGAGTGATTTATCACACACTAAGCAATATGAATGGTATAAATGTACCAGACTTTCACACCAACAAAATATTTTATTCACATTCACAGACAAATGTTATTAATAGAAAAAATAACATGCCCACAAAATTCTCCTTTTCCTACTCTGTCGAGTGAAAGACCACATATGAATTATTATATTACTTTACCCAATCTTTTGCTGGAAATGAGCAAAAACTTTCAAACTACAAGACGATGTTTATTAAATAAAAATTACACAACAGTTCTTTACATGCATGACATTTAAAAACATTTTATCTCGAACTTTGATTTAATCAACAGAATCTAAACCTTATAAGTTCTGAGTGATTTATGATTTACTTTAGAGAGTGACATCTTTCTTTTTTGGGGGAGTACAGTTTCTTCGCTCTGAAATCCATCTTTTGTCATAATGTAGGGAGGAAAAAGAGTTGACAAAGCTGTAATGTAAGATTTCGTATGTTTCATATTTGCAACGAATTCTTCTGCAGTTACCCATTTGTAATCAGCAATTTCTTCTTTATTTATCCTCAGCGGAACGCATGTAGTACAAAACGCTTTGAAGAAAAAAATCTGAAAATGTCAATTTCTTATTCCATGCATTCTTGCGACTGAAAATTAAAATGCCAGAGAAAATGTACAATTACTTTTGAAATAAGCGAGAACAAAGATAATTTTTAAGCTTTATAAGTTTTAGACAAACCCCTACCACGATCGTTAACTTATAAAGTAAGAACATACGAAATGGAACCCACCACAGCACCCTTTGATCGAGTCCTTAATCGCTGTCGCAGTTTTGCAGGATAGAGGTATGAAAATACAGAAAACGGTGCATTACTTAGTCCTTCCACATGTATTCGATCCAAAAAAAAATCCTTCAAACACCTTTCTGAAGTCTGAAAAAACTACCTAAATAACGAACTAGTGAAGAAAAAGTTTAATAACAGTGAATACAAGCATGTACATCGTCATCATTCTCAAAGAAAACACATTCAAGAAAACTACAACAAGATCTAAAAAGGTTTAAACAAATATATAAGCACATTTCCAAAATAAAAATGAGACTAAATCTTGCTTTGCTGATGAAAACATTTTTTAGATAAGTGACTTGCTTGTTTCAATGATTCACCAGGAATATTACGCAACTGAGGTAGCATCCATTGCGAACGATAACCATCTTCGCGACCAAATTTCTGACACGTAATAAATACTAGAGATTCATCAATTTTTCTCATCAAACTTTTGTCATCATCGTTTTCAAACTGGAAGTGTAAAAGCAATGATGATAACTCCAAGCACTTACTGTTCATATTCCACTTAAATAATTTCATTTCTCATAAGCACTAATAATTATATCACATATTTTGCATAAGAGCTCGAGAATAGAGATAGATAAATACTGATGAAAAACTGATAATATTTCTGCAATTCATGACAAAGGATTAATGAAACTAGACTGTCTACAACAAAAATTTTGATTTCATGAGAGAGATTTATAACAAGACAAAGAATACATTTAACAGACTTTATATTAAATCACAAATAAATACGAATTATAAAGAAGAATGAAACCATAGAAATGTTTCCAATCGAAAGTTCATCACGAATTCGACTAGCTTCCTTTTGCCAGTTTTCTTCATCTACAGAAGCTAAAATACCTATTTCTTCCTTTATAATCCCTCCTTCACCGGACATCTTCAACTTTTCTTTCTCTTTCAGTAAGCTAAAATGCATGTTTTGGTTAAAATGAGTCTGTGGAAACATGAAATTTGTTTCTCAAAATTATGAGATGACATTAATATTTTTTAAATATAATTGCCATATTAGTCATGACTTTTTTTGGCACATTATAAGCATTTTGCCAACGGCCGATGTTTTTTTGATGAATAACTACAAATTAATTTAAATAAGTAAAATATCCCAACTCATGAACCACGATGAGTCATAATTCACCAAAAGCCAAAAACGTAACGATGCTTCTCGACCATCAAATACACAATTAAAGTTACAATATAACTATGCGAAATCACTATACTGAACTAGAACGCATGCAAGATCATGTATAAAACTCAATAAAACGAACAAAATAAAATAAATAAATTCAAAAAAGCAGTCAAGCTAGATGCATCTTACCGTTCATCTCTAAGTTGTCGCAATTCGAAATCACATCTAAGTGAATCCTCTAATTCCTTTTGTAGCATTAAAGAATGATAACGCTGTTCGATTTCATTCATCCGTGGAGCAATAATGGGTGGTCTAAAGAGAGCTACTGACGCAAATATCTCCCACGTACGTGAATGTATACAGCGTTCACTTGTAGTAGCTAATGATGAATAGAAACGTGGGAAGTGATACATAATTATTTTGTAACTGTGCTAAAATCTGAAAATTTGCTGATTAAAAGCATAATTCATACTAGAATTCACATGGATTTCTCTACTTTTGACATTAAAATGTCGACATCCTTTAAAGCACGCAAAAGATGAGAGAACTATTTTTTTAAAATTACGAAGAATAATTTTGAGTGATACGATAGAATTTCATATAGGGCAGAATCGCATAGGTCAAAGTAATCTAAAAGTGAATGCGAAATACCTGTGAAGTGTGTGGTGGAAGGAATATGGTTCGCTAGCACAATTTGTGAAGTGCATTAAGTGGACGTTTCGCGAATGCATCGAGGTAGTGCTGCAGTTTCTGTGCCATCCAACAGTAATGCTAATATTAGGTACTTTTTCCGCAAAAGTACGCACACGTCGGTTTGCTGTTTTCTCCAACGTTTTGTCGTTTTGTTTGAATGTACCACAAGTTCAGCGTGTTTTTAAGTTCTGTCTCTCATAGCATGACGTTATTTTTGTCTTGATTGGAGCTCTTTACAATTACATTCATTATAACAATTTTAGGCCAAATTTATTTCTAAAAAAACGGTGAATTTCATCTGTATATTCTAATGTTTCTTATTATTATTCTCTCTTCGTTTATTCAAGTGAAATATTTATATTCAGAAAGTTCCATGAAAGTTGTTATGCTTTTACAATGAATGATTATAATGTTGTGAAAATGTATTGCGAGTTGCAGAATCTTATTCTTATTTATCTCTCACTGCTATTAATTCAATAAGTTTCACTCATTTTCCAAGCTTTATTTATAATCATTCTATGATAACATAGGCTGGCTTCGTTGTGTAGTTATTAACGACCATTGCACTATCTATGTAATCAGAATAAGGTGCTTTCACTATACTTGTGAAGGAAATTATTAATATCAAAAGTGAGTACAAGTTACCGTTTATGTGGTCATAATTTGTGATTGCATGCTGCATGGTGAGATAGTCTTAAGCTTAAGCTTAAATATGGTAGGAATAGAATCAAAGTTTTTTTAACAGTACAGTATTTAGGTTTAGTGGACCAGTGCCGAATGTCCAGCATGGACGACGGTCATTTGCCCCGCAATCCACTGGTGCGCCGCCATTGTTGCCACCACAACACAGTGCACGAAATCAGGTGCAAAATCGTTCAAGAAAGCGAAAATTGGCTGACAAACTTATACCTGTGCAGGTACATGCTATCTCAGAATAGATTGATTTGATGTGAGGAGCCACCTTGAGCTGTTTCGCAATACACATAAAATAATTACCTTCCAGGTTCGAGAACTTGTACCGGAATCGCAAGCTTACATGGACTTGTTAGCTTTTGAGCAGAAGCTTGATGCGACAATCACAAGGAAAAAATTAGACATACAGGAGGCTTTGAAAAGGCCCATTAAAGTGAAAAGGCGACTTCGAATATACATCTCTCATACTTGTATACCTGGCAAAGAACCCGAGGTATATTTTTTATTTAAGAGCTTTTTGTTCTATTCCTTTCTGAATGAGAAAAAAATAGCAGCTGAGTAGTCATATACATGTGAAGTCGCAATTGGCAAATAATTTTACTTTTCCCAAAAATAGTATTTTCGGTTTGTAGAGAGAAGGTGATGAAGGTTCTGTTCCTATGTGGGAATTGAGAGTTGAAGGACGTTTATTAGATGAACCATCAAGTGCAAACAATTTGGGAAGTGGAGTTCCTCCAAATCGGAGTCCACTTAAACGGAAATTCAGTTCATTCTTCAAGAGTTTAGTTATTGAATTAGACAAGGAGATTTATGGCCCTGACAATCATCTTGTTGAATGGCATCGAACACCTCAAACAAATGAGACTGATGGTTTTCAGGTTCATTTTTGCTGAACTTTTCGTTGGTTTGCTTATAGGTTTTGCAACAGTGCTTTGTTTCGATCTTTTCCTTATGTTTTTCCATAAATTTCCATATGTTTAGGTGAAAAGGCCTGGAGATCGGGATGTCAAATGTACAATACTTTTGTTACTCGATTATCAACCTATGAAATTTAAATTACATCCTCGTCTAGGAAAAGTGCTCGGTATGGCAACTGAAACGCGACCAAAAATTATTGAAGCACTTTGGCAGTATATCAAAACGCATAAACTACAGGTATTTCCGTAATCATTTTGCAGATATTGTGCATTTTCATAGAAATGAATATTGTTAAAATATTTTCAGGACCAAACTGAGCGAGATAATATAAATTGTGATACCTACTTAGAACAGATTTTCGGAGTTAAGCGAATGCGTTTCATGGAGATACCTCAACGTCTACAAGGTTTACTGCATCAACCTGACCCTTTGGTTCTTCATCACACGATTCTTCATAGTGACGGGAGTGAAAAAAATACGGCATGCTATGACATTGGTAATTATTTATTTACGCTAAGCAATGTAAACTTTAACAGCAGCTATAAACGACTTAAAATATTAGTTTAGTTTTAAAAGTTTGGGAGAGGTGAGTACCATATTTAGAGGTAAAACTTATATGGTAGTTATAAAGTAGTTCAAAATCAGTGTTTCATTTCAGACGTAGAGATGGAAGACCCTTTAAAAACGCAGATGGCTTCATTTCTTCACAGCCATGCTAACATGCCAGATATCAGTGCTTTAGACCAAAAAATTTATGACATAGTTGAACAGATCAATGAATGGAAGCTCCGACGAGATTTTTATGTTCGTTTCGCTGATAATCCTCAAGAATTCATTCACAAGTGGTTGATTTCCCAGAGCAATGATTTGAAGGTAGTAAACTATTATGCCAACTAATAAAAGAATTTCTTGAATCTCAAATTTTGAAATCAAAGGATTAAATCAACATTTTTATTGTAAGTGTCAGCCTTTTTATGTTTCACTTTTTTCCAGACCATGACAGAAGTGTTCGGAGACAATGAAGCAGAACGTCGGGCGGAATATTATTATCAACCACAGATAATGGAGGGCACATTTCGTTATATATATCACAAAGTGCAACAAAAACGAGCAGAGTTAGAAAGTACATTAGGTATAAAAAATAACTGATTTTCCAATCTTTTTCTCATAATTTAAATGCTTGGATTATTTTCTAGTATTTATTATAAAGGAAAATTATGCTTTCAGCCTTATCTTTTTGTACCCAGTTGTAGCCATTTCTTTTGTTACCAGTTCTTATTCTGCAATGTCTGTACTCATATATAGTTGTGGAGTAACAATGCTGTAGATTAGAGGATGTTATCAGAGTTCATTTTCAAAAGTTCTGTTTCGTATTAAAAATATCGAGTGCACTACATGGCTCAAGAATATTGCATACAGTTTGTGCCTATATTGTATTTCACTAACTAATTGCATAATTTTCCTCAAAGTGAAAGTATCGTTCGCTTATTATTGGCACATATTTCTTTCATATTTCTCTATTTAATAGTGACTTTTTGGTCTCGAAAATACAACAACCTTGATTTTTTAAATAAGGGCAGGGAGTGGCTGTCCTTACATACTTTTTGACGTTAAGTTTAGGCACATA
>UYYF01004740.1:16430-37412 GCA_900618365.1 Thelazia callipaeda
GATACTAATGAGTTACTGGACATCGGGAAGCTGTAATTTGCACTTATTTTTTGACTTATTTTTGCTTTATCGTCGTTTTTTCCTGTGCAATAAAGTGACTTTTGACTTGATTGCCAGCAGACAGTACAGTTTTATGGATAAGAATCAAAGTATATCTGGTGGTGCAAAAGATAGGTGTGATCTTGTACTTCATGTTTTTGTCTGGTTTTTTCAGTAATAATATGGACGGATTGCTTGCGAATAGCTCAGAAGGGTCGGTCAGTCTAGTTGCAGAGTCGTATAAGTTACCCAGAATACTGGACGAGGAAGAAAAAGAAACAGTGCGGAGACAGACAGCAGTCAGTGATTATAAACGCATGAAAGTGAAAAATGAACTGAGGAAAAACTGGGACAAGTTTTATCTGCGAAACAAAAATAATTTCTTCAAAGACAGATGGTGGACGCAACACGAATTCGGGCAGCTACTTAGCAGTCACATAAATTTAGAGGTTACTGCAAAAGAGTGAAACGTTCTTAGCGATTTCTCATGTTTGTGAATACTGAAAAACAGATAGTGTTTGCCAAGAGTAGGAAATAATGAGCCTGATATAAACTTATCTAGCCTTGACTGCTCTTTGTGCTCAAGAGATCGATCTTACAAATAACACTTATCATAAAGCTCTACTCTGTCGTATTCTAAAGTCTGTATTTTGTAGGGAAACTTGCACTTCCTGGAAGTCGGTTGTGGTGTTGGCAACACAGTTTTCCCTCTTACACAGCTTTATCCTCATTGGACTTTTCAAGCATTTGACTTTTCTGACAATGCGATCAAACTGTTATGTGAACGTTGCGACCAGAATAATGTGTTTATCAATACTGCAGTTGCAGATTTGACCTCTGAAAACCTTTCTTTGAACTTTCCACTAGCCGACATAGCATCTTTAATTTTCGTTCTTAGCTCCATTCCACCTGAAAAGCAACAACAAGCTATAAAAAACTTAACCGGCTTACTCAGACCTCAGGGTATAGTTGTTGTACGAGACTATGGCATAAACGATCATGCTATGCTCAGATATGGACGAGAATGCAAATTAGATGAACGATTTTACGCAAAACAAGACGGCACTGTTGCCTACTATTTTCAGCTAGGTGAGGCTTGAAAACCCCTACCACTGCCAATTTTTATTGCATGTGTGACATAACTGCAAACTTTATGATGTCTTTTAGAATACAAAAATTCGTTACCTGCAAATAACTTGAGAAATTTATGATTTCAGAAGAAGTGGATAGGCTATTTCAACAAAAAGGTTTTCACAAAGTGACAAGCATGTATCTTTCACGGAAAACTGTCAACCATCAAAAAAATCTTTCTGTAGATCGAGTTTTCATACAGGCAGCTTATATGAAGTCTTTATGATCAAAACATAGGTATGCTGAGAAATGATACTTTCTCCAGATATTTCAAAATACCAATAACATTATTATAATAAAAAGCATATCAAACAAGTGCGATTAAGATCCCTAGTGTTCTCATTCATAAATTATTTTTTAAGAATTTAATTACTCATCACTTTAAATGTTAAATATTTTGTCCAGCACTACTCCAGCTTCGTCCTCGGCAATATGCCCGACACGCCAGGGACCTCAAGTGCAGAATAAAGAATCATAATAGGCCAGTATTTGCAATCAAAACTTTTGCACATTACTTTTACTGAGGTTATCGTCCTCAACCTCGCATGAGATTTCTGAGGTTGACTCATTATTTCACTTTTAACTGCTTCATTTTTGGTTGCCTGAGTTTCATATCACGTTTTTGTTCTAATCTCTGTAAATAGAAAAGCTGGTAAAAACAAAAATATAGTAAAAGAGGTACGATGTTGAAGAATTTAGTGCAAGGGACTTGAGAAATTTAAATCTCACTTCCAGTCTTCTCTGTTTTTCTGGATCTTCTTCCTCTAACATTCGTTGTTTCCGCTCTCGCGTCTTCTCTTCTCTACGAGCTTGAGCTGCCTCTTGCCTCGCTTGATGTGTTGTTTTCATGTAAGCTTCCTGCACACTTTGTCGCTTCTTATCTGCCTGAAAGATATAACTTGTGTAAACAATTTTTTAATTATATACAAATTCAAATAACAACGCTGAAATGGGAAAATTCATAACTCGAAAACAATTACATTGTTAAATAAAAATGCTTACTTTTAGTTTTCCTTCTCTTGAAAGACGGTAACGTCTTATTTTCTCGAAACAGTGAAAAACTGTTTTCATTAACGCTTCAAGCTCCGTTATATCATCACCCATCTTGAGAGCGAAAAAGAGCACTCGATATGTTTCAGGCAATCGAGTGAATGCTTCACCGCTAGAATATTCCTCATGGTGAATGAATATATTTCTCTTATTTATCTTTAAAGCATTTGATGTAATTGAAACAAAATATTATAAATAACATATCTTACCGTCAAATAAATTATCGAAATTAACAAATGCAATTATTACATGGGTGTTCTAAGTATTGAAAATCAGTTTCTAATTTTCTTCCTCTGGCATTCGGCTGTTATTTCAGATAATCAAAATTACAACATGATTACCAGATGATGAGTGAAATACCAACATGCGCGATTTGTGACTCAATTTCATATGTACATTACCGTCGACATTATAGTACTGATATTTTATTATTGCACATCTGCAGAATTCTCACAAAAAATGCTAAACACTACAATGAGAAAAACTCACTCGGATGGTTTATAACCAGAGTACTGATCTGAAAAATGAAAGTAATCAATCGCACTTTCATACTTGCGAAATACAGACAAAATTGTTGGATCAATAATTGCGTTAACTGCTTCGAATATTTCTGCGTAAACTACAATTGAAGAAGAAAGCCCTACTTTGTCGAGACCCTTTCGTTCTACCGTAAACATACTCTGAAAGATCGTACACTGTGCAAATTATACTTTTATCTAGCTCCCCGAGAAATTTTGAGGATAACCTACGAGGTCCATCATTTCTTTAACTGCTTTAGTTACTGATTTCCGGTGACCAATAGCAAACACGAATGAATCCATTTCACTATGATCTACGTCGATACGTATAATAACCTAAATATATTGATTTGAAAAGAAAAAGAACAATATTTTCAAATATTTTTCCAGAAAAAATTTGCCTCCCACAATAAAATACCTTGTCTTGTTTTGGACGTATGAAATTCAAAATGACATGAATTAAATCCTGTCTTTTGAGCAATTTGAGAGTAATTAACATTCCTTGACAGCCGACTCGGCCTGTGCACCTGCATATAAAGCATATTACATCACGAAATGAAAATGACATGATTTAAAATATTCATTCCATGCACTTTTTCTTTTTTCCAAAAACTTTACTTACATCATCGCTGTTAGTAAAGTTTTTGAATGAACAGTCAAGTAAACTCGATGACAAGATAGATCTTTTTGACTGTAATCAAATAAATGAAATCAGATTTAGAAAAACTCGATCATGCAGTTTGAACAACTATTAACCAATCTTTTCAGTGGAAAACATGAGGATGTTACCATATTGTGTAAGTCGAATCAGTATCCTTGTGCATATGGCCCTCCCTCAGTTCTTCAGATGTACCATCATCTCCGACGAGAGTAAACTGCTCTTCTAAGAACGGTGTTGCAGCCATGAACCATTTGTTTGCGATACTTTGATTTTTGGAGCGACCAATGACATAATTAATCATGTATATTATTAGAATTGATAGCACTAAAGCTTCTGCTTGATATGATGCCCAATTTGACCGAAAATGAGCAGGCACCTAAATTGATTGTGAATTCGTGAGATTTCCTTCTGCTTAATCCACATGAAAATTGCTTCCGCAAAAATATAATTAAAATCATTAGTAATTAAATCAATATGAAATACAAATTAAAATTTTAAAGAAATTGAAATGAAAAATATATACATCAGCAAATCTGAGTGGAGGTGGTGCATTGGATTCGGTCCTTTCAGGACGAGTTTTCTTGACATTTCTTGCAAACTCATCCTCCTCTTCAATAAACTCATCGTCATCAAGATCCTCCTTAACCAAGAATATAAACAACTAATCCTTTACAAAGATTAGTAATTAAGTCATAAAGAAAAATTAAGAGGGTGAAATAGTATTTAAAACCTCGTGTAAGGAAATCAAGGATAGAAAAGTATTTATATGAATGATATAAAACAGTTTTTCGCATGGCAGATTTGATAACGATAATTTAAAGACAACACAAGAATGAATATTAACTTACAGTAGCTATCGTTTTGTCTTCATAGGACTCATTAGTTTCTTCGACTGGCCTTAAAACTATCTTTTGTGCTTCTTCTTCTACCTCTTCAAATTCGGCAAATTCATTATCCAATTCGGCTGCTTTAAGCTCGCAATTCATCAGCTGCAGAATCATCATTACCCACATAACCATAAAAATGTTGTGTAATGGCCACATCATAGCATCTGTAATTAATTCAGTTGCAGCAATTTACAAAGTTAAAATTGAACTGATGGTTTTGTAGAAAGTCAGTTTAAAGGTTGAAAGTCGAAAGAATACACAAAATTTTTTTAGCTACAATGAGCAACTTTATGCGCGAAAATATATATATATATATAGCATATTAATAATCGATTACAATGCATGCCTTGTTACATTTTTATGAAATAAGAAATGGAAAGCAATTAGCTGAATATATCTGCTTTGATTAAGTTCAAATAAAATGTTAATAATGGTCAGCAAAATATAAAATAAAAGGTCAATTCGTATTCAGAATTTCGGATAAATTCGCATTTCGGTGCGTTTAGACTTGAAACGAAAACTATATAAATGTTGTGTAACCTGCTTAGTCTGTTCTGCCTCAAGTAAATTCTCATAAAAGTGTATTATAATGAATAACAGGAACAGCACAATCCTCAGAGTATACAGCTTCAAAATTTCCCTAATATCTAGAGTCATCTTACTAAATGTAACCACTGCAGTACAATTTCATAAAAGTTCTGTAAAATTTCGAGTAAGAAATGAGAAAAATTAATTATTCAGACGAAGTTCTCAGCTCTATATCGCAGTACTAGAGAGAAAAACAAGAAAAATGCAGAAAATGATCCGAAAAAGAGTAACGAATATAAAACCAGTGGCGATACCACTCGCCACAACCGAGACCTCACCACATTGCTATTTAACCCATCCGTTTGTACTTTGCGTTTGCAGTGCTTACATTTAATGTATTCATTGTGCAAATTTAAGTTTCAAAAATTAAGGAGTATGAGATAGTGCATGTGTGAGTACGAGAGGAGTTGAATTATTTTAGTATTTAAATTTCACTCGGTTAGTTATTGCATTCAGAAAATTTCTGCTTAATTGACTCATTATTTGTAATTAGAGGTTCAATATTGAAATTGCTCTGTGTTATCAATGGCAGAAAAAACTGAACAATCAAATGCGATCGTTGGAGAGCACGTAAATCATTTTCTTTCAGTTCAAGATATTTTCATATCTGGAAGTTAATTTTCAAATATTTTCAACAAGGAAAAAGTTAAACTATTTTACGATACCTTAATCTATCTGAAACTAATGTAAGCATGTCATTTTCTGCTTGCCATATTCCATCCGACCAATTTTCTTAGCTATTTTCATTCTTCAATTTCAGGAGTCAGCAGAATGGCTTAAAGTTGTTGCTCGCAAGTACATTGAGTGTTTAAGTAGCTCGAGTCCTAAGCAACATAAAATGGCTTCTCAGTTGCTCATTTCAAACCTTTCACGTGTCATTGGTACTCGTATCATTGTTGGCTGTTCATATTTACCTCGATGTTTTGTTCGAAATATTGCGATTGTACATATTGTAAATATTTCAGATTTATCAGATCAGATCAGAAAAGCTCTAATTCGTCAAACAGTTTTGACATGCTTCACTCGTATTTCAAATCGACAATCGTATGCTGCAGTTTTTTCAGTTATATCAGCTCTAATACGGGGAGATCAAACAGCCTCCATGAAATATCTTTCAAATTCTTATGCATCATTCTTTGAGAGTTACAATACTTCGTTAGTATATTCAAAAGTCATTTTCTAAAACTATTTTATATCTGTAGTAATGTTATGCGAAGATTTTTTGACTCTTTGCTTTCAGTAAATGGGCAGTTGCAAAGTCGATTCTTGCTCTTGAGTGGCTGTTCAGACTCAGTAGTTGGTTAGATTTCAAAAATGCTGTTGTCGTCAATCATTATGTTAGTCTATCACATAATAAATGACTTACATTTTAAATGTTAAACAGTATTTCTCGGTTTCTCGTTATAACTCTAAAATTTTTTCATTTCAGATGATAGCGTTGTTATCAGTAGCACTGCCTATCTGTGCTAGCAGAAAATTCGTGAAGATGGAAAGAAAAATAAATTCTATGCTCCAAAAAATATCTTTGCAAGCAGTTTTTGAATGGATGCATAGTCACTATGCTCTTGAACCATCTTCGGGATTAAATATTCTTGCTCTTCTTTCGTTTCTTTCATGCACTGGCGATAATTTTGAATTTGGATTTTTTGTCGATGTGTTCACCTCAAATGTTCTTCTTGCGAAGCAGCATCCAAATGTCGCTGTTGTGGTATTATTCATTTTTATTTTTCCCTGCTTATTTCCGCTTTTTAAATTCTATTTCGTTATTTCATCAATCAGAAAAATAGTTAAATCAATTCAACGAATGCAAATAGAAAATTCAGTGCTATGATCATCTAAATTATCAAGAAAAAGAGACCAAAGTTACCTATTATGAGTCATGTAGTCGCGTATAAGTTAATTCAGAGTATAATTGTTGTGTCATTGCACTAGTAAAAAATTCTTTTGCATTTCTTTCTTCTTCATTGTTTTTCATTTTACTAATCAAAATTCCATCTGACTGAAAGGTTCTGAGTTAACTCTTTTAGTCAACTTTCATTTTTGCATTTTGAAAAATTAATAGGTTGTTTCAATTTTTTGCAGGAAGCTAGTTCGGGAATATTTAAAACAATAGATGTAGCAACTTTTCGTGATGTGATTATGGCAGTCGTTAAAAAAACCATGTTACGCTGTCCGGAAATTGCGATTTTTGGTTTCTTATATCTTTTGTTATTGCACTCGAAAGTTTATAGAATGATCATGGAATTAAATTGGCATCATATCAGCGTTTCTATTTATTTCATCCGTAACTTCTGGTTTTTATGGAATTTTTTTCAGGAGTACAGCATTTGCTGCAGTCGATACGTATTGATCTGTCTCTTTTTGTCAGTGACCTTTATAAAATTCTTTCTGGTATGTTTCCTTGAATTATTTATCATATTTCAATTGAAAATTGTCATATTCCTTCAGCTTCGTTAATTGTATCAGTTGATGAAGTTCGCAATCTCACTTCCTTGTCCATAGCTGCATTAGCTACCAAAGTCACTGATCCTAAAATATTTAAAGAGCTAATTGAAGAAGTATTCCGAACATATTCAGGTCTCTTATTTCTTCTGTCTTACATCATTATGGTTTCAATAACTTTTAACTAATAGGCTGCTTGCTGAAAAAGTGTTATAGGATTAACTGTAAAGTTTATTAGTAGTATTTTTAAGATTTATTAGCATTCCATATTTATAGCATTTAGCATAACTTTTGTGATCTATTTCCGTGAGTGATGCGTCATAAAATAATTTAGGATCAAGTGGAAAAGTTTTAAATGCCACTCAAAGAATAACTGTCTTGAAAACTCTTAAAATGATGAGCTGTCACGGGATAAAGGATGACATTGCTTGTGACTTAATTGCTTCAGATGTTTTGCAAAAACTGAATCGGTTGTTGATTTCTGAAGGTTATTGCTTTTTGTATTATCTTTAGAAGTTTTCAGTATTCTTATGTAAAGTTGTGTTTGAGCTTGAACCACGGTCAGTAGCTCATGCAGTACATCATTAATCAGTACTTTGTACCCATTCTCTATATAAGTAATGTCATGATCTCTCTAAAACTGACAATTTCCATTTTCGTTTCTAGAATGTTAATGCTAATTTCAAGTCAAACATATGGGGCGTCGCATATGAAACTGTAAAAAAGGGAAAAGATTTCATGAATGTGATTAATTAACTTTCAGTTCATCACGCTACTTATGAAGCTATTTGGCAGGCAATAATTGCGTGGTCTACACAGATTGCAAATTTGGATGAAAAGCTAGAACCTGTTCTTAAGGTTTTTCATTTAATCAGAGACTTCTCTATTTTTCAGCAGCTCTTAATTTAAAAGTTTTAAGGGTGCTTTGAAGTCATCAAATCGTTCTGCAGCCTTGAGAAATATGACTAATCTGTGCAATATCGATAACAGTATGTTATTTTGATTTATATTTACGATTGTTATAAAGCAATGTTCTCTTTAAATCTAAAATTTGGTGCAAAATAAATATTTGTGATTATCAAATTATGGTGAATATAAATGAAAATAACATACTGTAATGATTTTCAGACAAAATATTCAAGTTGAGTAATGATTTATGGAAGTTGGTATTTGATATATATGGTTCACAATCGAATGCAGAAGATTTTATTTTTGCTTCACTTTTACTGCTGAATGAGGAAAAATCTAAGGCCACAGTTTTGCAGTCGCTAGAGAAAGTGGATTTTTGCAAAGAAAAATTTACTACATCTTTGAGCGCAATTGGTATCTCCCTGAGTTTTTTTCATCTATTTATTCATTGCTTTAAAATGGAGCCTATGTGTAAAGTAGTTTTGAAAATCGTTTTACAACTTTTTGTTTGAATTATAAGATTTTGTAATTTAGATATGATTTGTCTAACAAAATTACTGGAAAAAGTGATCGAAAACGTGGAAATTGAGGTTATTTGTTACGTTGATTTTTGTGCAAACTGATGCATCTTACGTGGTTGAGATTTGCGTACGGCCTTTGTCACTTTCTTAATTGCAGAAATTGAGTGACATGCAAAATATATTTTATGCCTTGTTTATGGCTCTTTGCTGGCCCAGTTATGAAGTTCGTAAAAGCGCTAGTCATTTGGTCAAGAAATGTGTGGCAGATAAAGGCAACAGATTTTGTATATCATTCCTGGATTTTTTACTTCTGTATTTAGCATCTAGTTGTGCAAAAAAGGTTAAAATTTCTCTTTTTATGTGAAAAAAGGTAAAAATCAATGACATAAACGACAAAAAAATTTTTTTCCGTTTATGTCGTTGATTTTATGGAGTACAGATTCTGTGTCAGCATTAGGGAACCTGAAATCATAGAATGCTAGACGTAACGCTTATATTAGCTAAAGATGTATTATAAGGCTTAGCAATAACTGAAGCTTTTTATTTGGCTCGTGAAATTTTAGCAATTACTTATCCTATAAGTTTGTCTTTTTATATAAACGAAAAACCCAGCACAAAACGTTTGTTATGTAGAAAGAAGAACAAATTATAGGACTTTTCAAAGCACTAAGCAAATCCGAAACATTCTAGGTAAATAAGAGCGTGATACGTGCTCACAATGAAGGAAGTATAGATGGCAAATTAATAGCTGCAGCAGTCAATACTGTTATGATTCCTTTCAATGCCGTGGAAGAAGATTTTGATGTGGGTATCACTGTTATTACTTCAGGCCTTCTGATATCTTGCTGTTCATCCATGGGTGAGTATTTTTTTGTTTAGTTTTTACAATTTTATACGATACGTCTGTTTTACTAGAATATTTTTATTTATGTTTTCAAAGTATGTGTGCATTTTTTGCAATATGACCCATAGATTTCTTAAATTTATGAATTTAAAATCCGTTCTTATCGTAATTGTCATATTTTCTTAGAAGAGTAAAGAATTATAAATTGTAATTTCTTTTTAATTTTATAATTTCTAAAGTCTTGTTCAAATTTAACTGCTTAGGATCATTTTCTTCAATTTTTCATCTCTTGTTACGCATCATTTACCAAATTAGTTTAAGTTTTCGTTAAAACTTAAAAGCGCCGCCTTAAATTATCTCATATCTGCTTAATTTTAATTTTTGTGCTACTGAAATCTATGTTTCACCTGTATTTCGAAAATCAAGGAATTTTCAAGTTTTGCTGCTCGATAAGTACTTAGTTTTCATTGGTCATTTTTAACCTGAAATTGTACTAGAGGAAAAAACTAAATGTTACTGTTTTGCTAATCGTTTAATAAAATATAGAATCCTATGTTTTCTTGGTCAATCTGCTTGACCAATTGTTCCCGTATTTTCAACTTTCAGCATTTAATGGAAAATGATTTACCTCTTGTTTTAGTGGAAAGTGATCCATCGTGTTGGAATCGCTGGTTGCGTTCGATAACGAATGTTAATCGTTTGTTTGATGAAAAAGGCACCAACACAATGATTGATTCTGTGTTTGCTACTACTGATTGCGTAATCCGATCTAATGCCATAAAAATGCTTATGACAAGTGAAAAAGTGGCTAAAAGCATCCGTGGTCAAGTCTGGAATTATTGTATAAAATTGTTGAATGATATTGACGTTGAACGGTAATTGTTAAATTAGAATTAGAATTAAGTCTATGTTGTTTTTTAGTTGATTCTTCAGATTTTTTGAAGTTTGTAAATTAATATGTGGCTTTTATTTTGTATTAATCAAAAGAAAATGTACTCGGTAGCAATTGTGATATTCTTTTCTTACGTATTTTATTGTGCATTCTAGATATGTTTCAATAACAGATAGAGATTTTGCAATCTACAATACACCGGATGGAGTGTTATATAATACAGCGGTATTGGAGTTGACTTATGAACAAGAATTTGGTTGCAAAAATGTAAAAAGGGAAAATAAAGTAAAGATATTTACGACCCAATATTGTTTTAATTTCTAAATATCGGTTAAAATTGTTCATTTAGCAATAACCGTTGCAATAACCTTTGTTTAAGGCTTACAAATACAAAGATCAAATATTCGAAACACAATTGAAGAAGGAACTTGCGGAAAAGAGACGTCTAGAAGGCAAACTAACTTCACAACAAGAACAAGCAAAACGACTAGAAATGAATGTTGAGCAGGTTGTGTTATTAAGCCAGAAATTAATTGATTCAGAAATTCTGAATACATTTTAAGAAGGAAAATTGCAGAAAATCAGAGAAGAACTGAGGGTACTGTACGTAGACTGCAAGGAGCGTATTCAACCCTTAATATCAGTTATAAGTGGCGATCCTTTTAGTGCAGCGAAGCACACATCATTACTCTTTGATTTCGTAATCCCTCTGTTAAGATCACCTCTTGTGTCGTCTTTGGCTTATGAAGTTTATCGCAGCTTTCGGGATGCTGCTTTTGAGCCGTCTGAAGATTATCTGCGTAAGTGATGTTACTAATATTTTAGAACTAACTAGTATGTAATTTCATAAAAGTGATTGATTCTATTCATAAAAAGCTAAGAACAAGTTGTCATTTTCGCTATTGCTTTGGTACAAGTTCACTGTAAAGAAATGCAATAATGTTGGTCTTTGTGGAATCAGTTTTTTGCAGCTGAATTAATTCTACATTCATCAGTTCGATTATTTCATTCATTTTACATAAACATGGCATGGAGTCAGGAACCTCTTGCTAAACAGGTGGAAAAAACAATTGCTCTTCTGGCAGGTAAATTTCATCTACAAATTAAAATATTCGGAAAACATCAATGAGTAGTTATTTGCTATGTTTTCATTCAAGCTCGCTGTGTGCTCCCAGTTTTACTCGATGAGGAAGCAAGAAATGAAGAAGAGCTGATCGATGCAGATGACGAAGAAATAATGAGTCTTCCCAAGTTCAATGTTTCTTTTCCTTTAATTGATGCAGTCTTGCGAGATGAAAGCTTTCCGTATGCTCTGCGGCTAAATGCGTTGCGATTACTATCTTCCGTGCTTGAAGGCAGTTTTATTCAGGTATACCACCACTTTTTCACTAGATAAATCTCCTTTTAATCTATTTAGCTTATTCATCAGTGCAGTTTTTCAAGAATAACTTTCCATATTCAAGATTTTTGAATTTTTATGATTTACAGATTTTAAAAAATCGGTGCTATAAAAAAAATCGAAATTCGAAATTCAGAAATATAACTCAAAACATTTAATATTTGAAAGTAATAAATTATACTTGATAGGTTTTTGATCCTTCATTTGTTACGAGACTTCTTCCTGATTCATTTTTCAGTTAACTGAAGTACAGTACCTTCCGCTAAATCGTTTATGCTCTATTTTACTTCATATTTTATCTACTGATGTCTCAGAATTGCATCATATTGCCAAGATTTCACTGAAAACATTTTGTAAACTTTTGGATAATTGTCCAGAAAAAGATCTAGAGCAAGCAACACTATTTAACACTCTTATGGAGGTTTTAGTGGAAGAAAATTCTCAGCTACGAGAGTCTGCTCTTCTGGTCAGTTCTATTTTTGCAGAATAGATGCGTAGTAATGAATGCATTTTTGAATTTGAATTTTGTAAGGAACTAGTCAAACTAACTTTTTTGCAAAATGCGTAATTTTTTTCAAGCTAATAAGCAAAGCTAAACTTGTTCTAGGGGCTCAGTCAGCTACATCATTTATATAACTTTTTAATTTCAACAAAAAGTGGTCCGCATTTTGTTCGGTCGTTTAAAACTCACATATTAATTGCTTTAAACGATCCTGTAGAAGCTTGTGTTAATTTGGCAGAAAAAATTTGGCAAGATCAGGAGCTTTTTGCAACAGCGTATGAATTTCTCTTTTTACATTCGTAACTTCTTTCGAAACTAATTCATCTTTAATTTTATTTCCAACTTTGATTAGTTTCCAGTTTTCCGTCGATATTATTTTTATAAATCACTTTACAGTGATTTAGTCGAAAGTATCATGAATCATATAGTTTCGGAACATCTCTTCTTGAGGAACTCTGCATCTGCTGCCCTTGGAAATTTGCAGAAGGAATTCCCTCAAATAATGATGCCAGTGTTGGAAAAACTGAATACATTGTATTCAGATTACAGAACAGTTTGTTGCGCTTCTTAAGATGATTGATTCTTGTTATGCTTTAAGATTCTTCATGACTGTTGTTCAGCATCATTCACCAAATCAGCTATTTTCGTTTTTTTTCTCAATTTGCACTCTCTCTTTTATTTTTCATTTTGCTTCTAAATTTTTATTACTTTTTCAGGTTCAACCACCTGTTTATGATGAAATTGGACGATTAATCCAAGATGCTGTAGATCGTTGGAAAAGTCGATCAGGTATTGCTAAAGCTCTTAATGTGCTTGCTTCCAGCATTTCACGTGAGTTTGTAACATGCTTCATCAAAATCATCGTTCCTGATGGCATTAGCGACATAAATCAAGAATGTCGAAAATTGATGCTAGCTGCTGCAATTGAAGTCATCAAAATCGTAAGTAATCTCATTCTTCTTGATGCCAGTTTTTCGGATATTGATCATGGTAATTGTTTCTAGTATGGACAAGTCGAAATGACGTTCTTTTTACCATTTTTCGAAGAAATGTTAGATTCCGTACCAAACAGTAAAGATTTTGATGATTTGCGCCAAGGATTAGTGATTCTAATGGGCACGCTAGCACAGCATTTAAACTCATCAGATGAGAAAGTGTGTACGATAGTAGCTCGATTAATAGAATCACTGTCGACACCATCGCAGCAAGTTAGTTTAATTGTTTGCATCTTTAGCTTTGTATTTTTCAGGTTTCTATCTTTATGGTATGCTCTAAAAGATTATTTTTTGTGTATCTTTATTATTGTAAGTTTATGCCTAGCCTTAGATTGCATAAAATTAACACAATTTTGTTGTTTGCGTTCACAAACAGTAAACTAACCGTACAAATTATGAGTTTTAGAATTTTCTGGTTCGTTCAGCAGTTTTGAGACTTTTTATGAACAGGATTCTGTTGCTTACTGCGAAATGCATTTTTTCAGGGAACACATATTCGAGCCTGCATGTCATTGTTTTAATATTTGTAGGTACAGGAAGCAGTATCCAAATGTTTGCCCCCATTAGTTCCAGCCATTAAGGATTCCGCAAGGGAACTCATTGCTTCTTTGTCATGTTTGCTAGTTCAAGCAGTTTCCTATGGAGAAAGACGCGGTGCAGCCTATGGAATTGCTGGTCTGATTAAAGTATGTAGTACTAAAGTTCTGGTCTTATTTTTCATTTTAAAAGTTTTTTGTGTGCTCAACATTTATATGTATATTTTTTAGTCATGTAAATTTGACTCCTCAGTTATTTCACTTCATTACTTCATGAATAGCTTGTAAGGTAAAATTTTAAGTTCTGCAATAATTTTAATTTCTTCTTTCAGGTATCTATTCAGACCAGATAAAAACTTGATGAAACTTAAATATACGACTTCTTGACTGTGTTGTGTAGAACATGATTATTTTACTTGCTTCTTTACTCTTGTCTTCAGGGTCTTGGGATGTCAGCATTGAGAGAATTCGAACTAATAAAGTTTTTTCTAACTTGTTTAGCCAACAAAAAAAATGCTCATCATCGTGAAGGTGCTCTTCTGGCATTTGAAATTCTTTGCAGGTAAATATTTTATAAACTCAAATGAATCTTTTATAATTTTCGAAATACTGCAGTTATCACTCATTGAGCAACTCTCATGTATTTTTTATTTTTTCAAGAGCTTGGATCTTGAAAAAAAATTCAGAGGACAGCAGAATTGTAAATAGAAATCATGAGTTTGCGCTTCTAGGTTGTTATCTGGCATTTAACTATTTTAGACTAAAAAATTACCTTTTAATGTTTCAGTACTATGGGTAAATTGTTTGAACCTTATATAGTTCAGCTTTTACCTTCATTATTAGTTTGTTTCGGTGACTCAGACGACAAAGTTCGTTTAGCAGCAAGTGATGCAGCGCGATCCATGATGTCCGTGCTTTCTTCTCACGGCGTTAAGTTGGTGAGTGCTTGATGTTATGGAACATATCAAAAAATTCGAATTTTTTTTTGAAATTTATTAGTGTTCTGTATTCACATTTTCATGCTCTTTTTGTTTGAAAATCTAAATAAAGAATCATAATAGTTGCTGTGAATAGTAGTAAAATATTTTTTTGTGATGTGTGACTATTTTCATTGTGTTATAGTATTTTTCTTTTGTGAAGCTAAATTATGTGGTTGATTATAAATTCAAGTGCAAGAGATGTTCTTAATTTTATGAAAGGCCTGTTTAATGAAATTGCCTTAGGTATTGCCATCACTCTTGAGTGCTTTAAATGAAGAATCTTGGCGAACAAAATGTGCTTCAGTAGAACTTCTTGGATCGATGGCATTTTGTGCGCCTAAACAACTCTCGTCTTGTTTGCCAAGCATTGTTCCCAAGCTTATGGAAGTATTGAGTGATTCACATTCAAAAGTACAGAAATCAGGAGAAAAAGCATTAAAGCAAATCGCTCAAGTTATTCGTAATCCGGAGATTCTTAGTTAGGATTATATTTGGAACCAATTTTTTCACTTTTCAGAATTTGTTACTGTTTTATCTTTTTCTGTTACCTGATATATCTTGCTCCCCAATAAGTTTGTTTAAAGTCCTAATATTCATTTTTTTTTAAAGAAAAACAGCTGTAACTTTTAAAGGCATAAGCAGTCAATTGTTGATGGGGCTAATTAATCCTTCCGAAAAGACTTCTTTATGTTTACAAACGATAGTGAATACTAAATTCATTCATTATATCGACGCCGCTTCACTTTCTTTAATGATACCCACTGTTTGTCGCGCATTTACCGATCGAGCATCGGAAACACGTCGTATGGCTACTCAAATAATTGCAAATATCTATTCCTTGACGGATAATAAGGCACAATGTTTTATATTGAGGCTTTGATAGAATATGGGGAATTGATTACTTGTTTTAAATTTTATCTCATTTTCGGATAATTATATAGTACAGTCTACGAATAACTGGCATGACTGATTTCTTGCAGTGTGACTTGGGCTTTGTAGTTATAAAATAGAAGTTTCAGGATATGGAACCTTATCTAACACAATTACTTCCTGGAGTCCAGAAATCCCTGCTAGACCCTATCCCAGAAATACGTACTGTTGCAGCAAAAGCTATTGGTGCAATTGTCGGTTGCTCTGCGAACAGCACTGCATCGCAAATACGTGGAGATCTTGTTCCATGGCTTAAAGAAAAGCTTGTTTCGAAAACAAGTGCTGTTGATCGTTCAGGTGCTGCTCAAGGTTTGGTAGAGGTCTGTTAAACATTACCAATTTAAAAAAAAAAATGAAACATGCTGTATATAGCGTATCCAAATCTTCACCTATGCTGCAATATGTTTTAAATTTAACTTTCAGCAGTTCTCAGGATTTAAGCGTGCAAGACTTGTGATGTCAGTCTTCTTCTCAGTCTGTATTTTCCGTTTCAAATGTGGTTTTAATTTAATATCATAACGGGTTTTAGGTTTTAAAGGCAGTAGGACAAAATCAGCTGCCTACGATTATGCCTGAAATAATAAAAATAACCGAATCAAGAGAAACAGTTCCAGAAGTGCGCGATGGCTACATACTGATGTATATTTATCTACCAATGGCCTTTGGCGATCATTTCATCCCTTATATATCTATGGTACTCTATTTTTATTTCTTCATTTTTCTTATATTGTAGATACTCATTTTTGATAAAAATATTTCAAACTGACTAGAAATTCGCTTCCTTTTCATGACCGCAATTTTACTCGTATAGTTTACTGTATATTCATGTTTGAACAATAGCATTCAATTTTTGAACTTTTATGTTTATTAATGGAGTTGTGAGAGATAAATAATTACCAATTTATGTTACCAAGTTTTAATTTTCATCTGGATGGAAATTATTGGTTAATAGTACTTTTTATTTTATTCTGTAGAATTCTAATAGCATTCCATTATTTGTAGATTATTCCAAGCATTTTGAAAGCTCTGGCAGATGAAAATGAATATGTACGTGATAGTGCTTTGAAAGCGGGACAACGTTTGATATCAATTTATTGTGTGCACGCTAGACGACTTTTATTACCGCAATTGCAAGCTGCATTGTTTGATGATAATTGGCGAATCCGATTTGCAGCCGTTACACTGATTGGTGACTTCCTATTCAACATATCAGGTTTGAATTTTATAAATTTTTGCATACCTGTAATCAGAGTAGTCTAAGATCAGAACTAGACGAAGTGAATTGATAGTTTTATTAAGCAGTGGAGACATGATTCCCATGTGTATGATTAGATAAGTTAGGAAATATGTTTTTCAGTTGAAAAACGCTTCATGAATTAAATTTTAATGAATATAATCTTGGAAACATTAGAATGGTGAAAAAGCATCACTTCTTTTCCATCTTTGCCTTTTGTGTTGTACTATCCATTTCTTTGTACGAGTATACGAACTGCTGCTTTTATAGGTGTAAGTGGAAAAATGACATCAGCTACCTCAAACGAAGATGATACGATGGGTATGGAATCTGCTGGGAAAGCTATCGTACGACAACTGGGGCAGACTTGCAGGTATTATCAGTCCTGAAAAAAAATTGATAGTGTTTTAGTACAAGAATGATGAACTAGTAAGATTTTCAGAGACCAGATTATCGCTGGTATATACTTGTTACGCTCAGATGTTTCACTACAAGTTCGTCAAGTTTCCAGTCACGTTTGGAAGGTTGGAAAGTTATTCTGCTGTGATTATTTTTCCAAAACATGCAGTATAGTTGAGTTGTATCTTCTCAGTCAAACTAATTTTTTAATTAAAAATAAGTACAAATTTTTGCAGGTAGTAGTAGCGAATACTCCTCGTACTCTTAAAGAAATGATGAAAACCCTATTTTCAATGTTGCTGAACTGTTTGGCAAGTGATAGTGATGATCGACAAGTGATGGCTGGACGCTGTCTTGGAGATTTGGTCAAAAAAATGGGTGAAAGAATAGTTATTGATGTGTTACCTGTTCTGGAAAGTAATCTTTCATCACAGTCTGTTAAACAACGTCTCGGTGTCGCTATATCTCTAAGAGAAATTATTGGGAATTCCACAAAAGATGTCATTTTGATGTACTCGGCACAATTAGTGGAGCCAATCAAAAAAGTAATTTGCGACCCAGATTTGTTGGTTCGCCGAGCAGCTGCGATTGCTTTTACATCATTTTATCAGGTATAATTTACCAAGGTTAGATTACCTGTGTAGTGGTTAATGACATGTATTGAATATCGTTTCCTGCTAATTAACTTCTTCACGGGAAAGGTGCTTTGGAAAATTAGATTCCTTCGGTTTTTTCATTAATTTTAATGTGCAAAAAATTTAGTTCTCCTTTTAGTCTCAAAAACTTGAAGGAGCATTAAAATATTTTTAGTGTTTTTTGAGGTCTAGAGTATAAGTGATTATAGTAAAATCAAATTGGTTTTCGTATTACGAGCTTTATTCCTTCAACCTTGTTCTTTCAATTTCCATTCAGCCTTTACAATATATTTTTTTAAAGACCGCTGGTTTCTCAGCATTTGAGGATATTGTGGGACCTCTTTTGGATGCAAATATAATATCTAACGACATTGTTCTTGATGGTCTCTCACAAATTATGCACATGAATGGAAGGTTGTTTCACTATACACTCAGTTTTCGAGTTTGATAGCTATCCTAATGTAATCAGTGAAATCAGCTAAATTTAGTTGATTATGTTCTGCAAGTTTTTCTCATAGTTCTTTAATTTACGTGGAATTTTGCAGGCAAATGCTACCTTTCATTTTGCCTAAATTAACGCATCCACCGATAAATATTAAAGCACTGTGTGAACTCTCTGCAGCTGCTGGTGATTCATTGACTAAAAGCATTGCCCAAATTCTCGATTCCATGTTAAATAATTGTGGAACAGACGAAGTAATGAAATCGTTCTTCTAGTACTCTTCTCAGTCTATTTTAAGTTCAGAACTAAATATTTTCTAGCATTCAAAGTTCATTTTTTTAAAATAGCATGATCTGCACTTTTTATCCCAAAATTTTTTCACTAGTTAATGGTGACATTTAAGATTAAGAAAATAAACTAGAAAGCAGGAGTTAGTGGAGCTTTTATGATCAAGTATGCTTTAAAGGAAATCAATCAGTGTTTGAAAGTGATATTGTCAGTAACAGAAGATAAAGGAATCTTGGTCATACTTACGACTCTTCTTCAACGAACACAAGCTGAAAATCATATTCCTTCGTCTACTCTTATTTATCTTTTTGCAAAGAATTCACCAGTATTTTTTAATATTCATATCGTAATATTGCAAAGCACCGTCTTATTCTTAATTTGAAGATTGATTAAAAAGCTCTTTTTCAGCATAAATAATTGCGCTTTGCATATTTTGAAGAAATCTTAATTTACAGGCCTTGTTTTTATCCTATTCTCTTCACAGAGATTGCAGTTTTTTACCTTTTCATTTCTATGTTTTTGTAGCTCGATCTAAGTAAGTTTGCTAGTGATGTGCTACCTCCCATGTTATTACTTTACAATTCGACAGTAGATAAAGTGGTAGAAAACGCAATAGAAAGCTTAATATATATTTGTCGAAGTATGGACCAATGCCAGATGCTCTCGATTTTACCTACACTGAAACATTCTTTATTATTATTACAGAAGAAAGTAACTTCGTCATGTATAGCAGGATTTGCTCATATTAAGGTTTTTTATGTATTATTTTAAGTCTTTTGCACGTAAAAGTTTGAAGCATTTGTTTGTTTTATTGCATTAAAGAGTGTTTGATTAATTATTAAAAAACCAGGGTCTCACTCCTTTGCTTCCAATTATCCGAGAAGCGATTTTGTCGGGAGATGCAGAACTTAAAGAGCTTGCGAGTGAAACACTTGGTATCACTATATTACTGAGTTCTGTAACTGCGCTGCAGCCAAATGTTGTGAATATCACTGGTCCTCTTATACGCGTTCTTGGAGATCGTTATTCGCATACTGTCAAGATTTCCATTCTCACTACACTTTATCTTCTTATTGACAAGGTTATGCATTTGTTTGGAAAGCACCACAAAAAAAATTCTTTGTGACACTCATGCATGTTATTGCTTTAAATGTCATGTGTTCATCTCATACTATTTAAGGTAGATATGCTAGTACGTCCATTTTTACCACAACTTCAAAGTACCTTTTTCAAAGCGTTGCAAGATACATCTGCACGCAGCGTACGACTTTGTGCTGGTGGAGCTCTATCACGTCTGAATAACATTCACCCGAAGTCTGATTCCATCTCACTAGAAATCGTCAAGTATTTAAATTCATCGACAGATCTTTCATTAATGTGAGACAATTTCAGTGAAATTTCTGAAGGTTTAGCAATTATGAATGATACCTTATCATCCAGAATTCCAAACTTATTTTATTAATTTTTATTTTCAGTGAAACAACCTTGATAACATTAAGAGCAATTTTGGTTCTTTCGAAATCAGTACTTAGTGATAGCGTTATTCAAGAAGTTTTATTGGTGGCGGAGAAACATCAGAAAAACAAGGACTTAATGATTGTTCAAGCTGCTTCGGCTCTTCGTGGAGAATGTGCTTTGAAATTACATCGGTTGATTAATGAATATGTCTCGGGTTGGTGCACTTTGTTGCTGTCATTCCATTGTTACTGTCGTTTGAACTATCTTCATTGTAATCATGCCCTATTTCCATAAGATTCGGTGGCGTTGTTTCAAAGACTGCTTAAAAAATTATTTGAATTGTCGGTAAACTGGTATAATAAATGAAACAAATACCAATTAGTACCGAAATGTAACAGATACTATTGAGTTTTTTTTTGAAAATCTTCACTGTGAATTATGACAGATGATTTTTTTCGTTACGATTTATTTAGTTACTCGAACTTTGTAGTGCCTGAAGATAGTTGTCGTCATTATGCTACTATCGTAACACTGCAGTATATTTCTTGTGCCAATCCACAGGAAGTACTAGAAGTATATGGTATTGAAAAGCTACGTATGGCATTTGTAAGTGCAATACAAAATGAAAAGCCAACAATTTCATCTTGTGCCATACGTGGAGCAGCTTCAATTCTTCTACGGTATGTTCTTTTGAATATATAT
>UYYF01004741.1:1899-37378 GCA_900618365.1 Thelazia callipaeda
TTAATGCAGTAATTTCTGCACAAATTGAGACTACACGTATGAATTGTATATGAAAACGAACATATTTGCTGGCAATGCTTCTTTCTTCCTTTTTTGTTTTGCATTCAATCTTTTCGTGTAATATTTTTAGTTCAAACTATTTTTTCTTTATTTTTACAATTTAATTTTTACTCTTTTATTTAGTTGCAATTCGTTTATTTTGTCTTTTTTATCCTTCAAATTCATTTATTTCATTCTCTTGTAATCGCACAAAAATCACAATTTATTCTTTAAATATATTTGAATTAAATATCAAATTAAATTTTCAAAATTTGAAATTTATTCGCTTTCTTTTCAATTTGTGATTTAATCATTTTTATATATTTATTATTTACAAAATGTTCTAATAACTATTAATTTGTATAATAATGCAAGGACTCATTTAATGATAAGTAATGATTAGACAATTTCAGAGAGCAATTTAAAAAGTTAGTTTTGTTATTAATTATTTGAATTCAAAAAAAGAACTGAAGAAGAAAGCAATGAAAAGAGTTTAGGCTTTTGTCACATTATTCAATGTAATGCATTTTGGCTGGTTGAAAAGGTAAGAAAGAAAAGTATTTATTTACTTAATGATTAACTTTTCTAAGATTGCAATCATTCCAGTGCAGTTGATTCTCGTATGTTTACTTAGTTACTTTCAGAGCAATTAATGTATGGCATTATTGTTGTTGGTAAAATTTATCGGCGATATGTTCAAATATAATACTTTTGCAATCTTTTCCGATCATTCACGCCATTCAAACTTGTCTCACGTAGATCAAGTAACAAATCCTGTTTTATGACAAGTGCTCTTTCTTTAAGCTTTTTTTTGCTTTTTCTTTAACGTGCTATTCAACTAAAAATCTGCTAATTTTCATGTCAGTCTATCTATGTATTTTCAAAAAGTATTTCAATCGCTTCAGATCATATTTTTTATTATTCATATAATCAGTGAAAGGTCAGAAATAAGATAATAGTACTTCTTCAAGCTCGTAGCAGAGTCATCATTAGTGCATACATATTCTATTTGCTTAATAAAATAATTTCCATTTATCACATTTTTAATTTAAATCTTCATCTTTTCAATTATTTTTCAGTATGAAGAAGAAGTGCTCTTTTTTTAATTTGGCTATTTGCAAGCATTCTTTCTAATATTTCGATTGCATTTTCTTTGGTTTATAAATGCCACTGAAATTAATCAAAAATTTAATTTTTCTTTTTTATTACTTTATAAGTTTTATATTCATTTCTAAATTACGCCGTTTACAATTTGGTAACTAACTATTCGCTTTCCGCTTTTACTATGACTTGACAGTCTTTGAATTATTCATACTACTAAACACAATAATTATAGATAAGTTTTAATTAAATTTTCTTATCTTTTACAATTTATATTATTAATCAATCATTTATTCAGTTGCTTAATTAGTTAGTTAATAAATCAGTCAATCAATCAATTGATCTCTTTATCGATGCTACTAAATTTGTTAATTCGCATAAATTTTGCATACATTTCAAAGTATGCAGACGTTTTCATTTTCATATTTCTCGGTTTCTTTTCAACAGTAGCAACGATTTGCATTTTCGAAGACGACAATTTGGAGTGAGAAAGCAAATTCAGTGGGTAATGCCATTGGCTCCCTGCTCAGCTGACCCCTGGGAGAACAGCAACTTTCTGCTCAGTACCATTAAAATTGAAGATGTAAGTTAGTATTTCAAAGTTAGCTTTGCTCACAACTTGCAAATTTTGGCTTAGAATTCAATAATACAAGAAATATTGTTTGCTTATTCCAAGTAAGATTCTCTTTTTTGTCTCTAAAGAGTTTACTCTAAAAATCCAAATTATTAATTTAAAAATCGGAAATTCAGTAAATATTGCAACATTTAAAAGTAGAACTTACGTGAAATAAGAAGGAATTTGAATTGCATCTCGTAATAGCTGAAAAAAAAAATCGGATTTAAGAATATTATCAGATAAAGTATATGAGCAGTAATTATAGTTATCATTTCAAAAAGCACGAATTTTTGAGTTTTTATATCTGAAAAATTTGTGATTTGCATGTCTTTACTTTGCATTTTTAATAAATATTATTACAATCGCATACATTTTTAATGATAACATAAAAAGTCAACCCATTATTTTTACATATGTTGCATTTTTTAATTTTCTTTTTGATGAAAACATGTATCAGTTACGTGAGAACTATTATTGACAATATTGTTGCTTTACATAAAGTCGGTGATTAACTTAATAAACCAATGCTTGCTAATATCAGTTATGCTAAATTATGGATGGATATTAGTGGTTTTAAACTATTAAAACAATATTTTAATTTACGAGTGTTATAGCAAAATCAAATTAGTTTTAATTAAAGATTGAAATTAAAATTAATTCAAATAGTAACAAAAACAATAAACAATATTTTAATAGTTTTGTTTTTGTTTTTTTTGATAAAATTTTAAAAAAAAGTGTAAAACAGAAGTTTAAAAGTCGTTGCTTATGCAGTATTTATTTTGATTGTACTAAAAATATACTGAAATATTATGATAGAATGTTTATATTTTCATCTTTGTTTTGTTTTATTCGCAAATTTATTTGCAGCGCTATTCACCACGAAATGATTCAGATTTAATACCGTCAAGAGTCATTGATACTGCTACTGTTAATTCTGATGCAAATGCCATCAGTTGTGTTTCAACAACAACGACCACAACTACTACTTCAGAAATTGAAATTACAGAAGTCGCAAAAGAAGGTGAAAAAGCGGACCCATCACAGTTTGAACTCTTATCTACAATAGGACAAGTAAGCATAATTTTTAACATATCAGTAAAAATTATTCATTTTTATTCAATTACTTATTTTTTATCGTTAACAAATTGCATAAAAATATTTGCTTCATTTTTCTATTTAGGATAATATGATTGTATTTGAATGTATGTTTTTGTGCCTTAATAATTTTAAAATTCTTTGCATATATGTCAAAACAGCTTAAACAATAATCAAATTACTTAGTAAAAATGAAGTTGTATGTTTACAAATTTATGCATAAATTTGCTTTTTTATTTTATTTTATTTTGTTAAATTTACGTATTTATGCGTGATAGCATACTTTATAGGGTTCATTTGGCAAAGTTATGCTTGTTCGAAAAACTCGTGGACGTGATGCTGGCGAACTATTTGCTATGAAAATTTTAAAGAAAGCGACTCTTAAAGGTACATTTGTAATTAAATTCGTCACTGTTGTGTAATTGTATTTTCAGTTCTTGATTAATGCTCTTGCGATATTTGAATAAATATTAATGATATTTGCGACTTGTCATTTTTTTAAAATTATATTAAATTTTAAAACTGTTCATTAAATTTAGTTCGAGATCGATATCGCACTAAAGCAGAACGAGATATCTTAGCTCGATTTCGGCATCCATTTATTGTTCGATTACATTACGGTTAATAAAGTTATTTATTTTTTGTATGCAAATTAAAAAGTATTGCATACAATGATTTATGATTGACCATACTTTTCTATTTTATACTTAATTACTACTTACTACTTAATAACATTATAAAACTTTTGTGCAAAATTTTATTTTCAAAGAAGTTAAGCAGATTACATTCGTTCTTTTCTCTTGAAGCATTTCAAACCGAAGGCAAGCTTTATCTCATTCTTGATTTCCTGCCTGGTGGAGACCTTTTCAACCGTCTCTCCAAAGAGGTTCATTTTTATTAAAAGTAATGCTCTATTTGCAAAGTAGTAAAGCATAGTTAAGTAAAAAATTTGCAGTGATGGATAATGAATGGTTTGAAATTAAAATAATCGTTGAAAGGCTGAAAGAAATCGCTTAATTTGTGTAAAAAAATTTTTTCATTTTACTTTATTATCTTGCTGTTATTTGCCTTATAAATTACAACTTACTTTTTTTGTGTTTCCTTCTAATATATTTTTTAATTTTTGAATATTTAAATTTTTGATTGAAGATTGGAAAGTTTTAGATTATGTTCACTGAAGATGATGTCAAATTCTATTTAGCTGAAATTGCTTTAGCTCTAGGTCACCTACATTCGTTAGGTATTGCCTACAGGGATTTAAAACCAGAAAAGTAGGCTATTCTATTGATATATGATGCAGTAATTTTTTGGTTACTGTAATCAAAAATAATTATATGTAATAGATTACGTTTGAATTGATATAACTGAACAAAATTTTGTCATTTTTTGAAATGATTTCAAATTTTGGTTTCAAATTTGAATACAAAAAATAATGTATATTGCAATATGCAGGATTAATAGTGTATTTTACGTCATTTTTCACTATTATGAACGTAATTCAAGTTGACAGCAGCCTTGCAAAACGATTTTTCGTTAGATATTAGAACAAATTATTGTCATTCAAGCTATAAGTTTGCTAAACTTTACAACATGTTTACCTTTTTATTTACTTATTTAATTTTTTACTAATTTAAAAAAAATATTTTCAGTGTTCTATTAGATGCCAATGGTCATATTAGCTTAACGGATTTTGGACTATCAAAAGAATCTATTGAAAAAGATGGCAAAACTTATAGTTTCTGTGGTACTGTAGAATATATGGCTCCTGAAGTAGTAAATCGACGAGGACACACAGTTGCTGCAGATTGGTGGAGTCTTGGTGTTCTCATGGTAACGTATGTAGATTCTCATTTGCTTGCAAATAACCTGAAGAATAATAAATTATCTTCATTCACGTATCATAAAGATATTTCAGCAAAATTTTTTTAATCTCAGATTCTTTCAGTTTCATTGATGATTTTAAAAAAGTGAATGAATTTAGAAAAAAGGATGCATAATTGACACATATATTGTCGGAAATTAATCAACTATATAGATAGAAATATAATTATAATTCTGTTTGTAGTATGAAATGCTAACTGGTAGTCTTCCATTCCACGGAAGTAATCGCCGAGAAACTATGTCATTAATTTTAAGGTAACAACGCTATTCTGTGATTGCATATTTAGCTCTCAATTAAGATTTCTAATATTTTCATTAATTACTATGACTTTTTTTGAATGCTACATTTATGTAAGTAAATATTATTAAATAGTATTTTGTTATTTAATAATTTTTTATCTTCAGAGCTAAACTAACTATGCCTCGATCGTTATCAGCAGCAGCTCAACACTTGTTACGAGCACTTTTCAAACGAAATCCATCAAATCGTTTAGGCTCTTCATCTGAAGATGTGAAACAAATTAAAGCACATCCATTTTTTGATTCTATCAATTGGGACAAATTGTATCTCCGACAAGTTCAACCACCATTTAAACCTCTTTGCACACCGAGCAATCATACATGTTGTTTTGATCAAGAATACACAAGAAAAACACCTGATGGTTTGTTCATTTGTCTTATTGAATTAACACGGTGTAACATTTTTAGCAATTTTTTTCATTTTTTCAATGATTAAAACTTTTATTTGAAATGTTCTTTTCAAAATTGTTTGCAAATTAACTGTTTATTGAAGTAAACTTTCTAGATTCACCAGCTTTACCGCCTTCAGCAACCGCTCATGAATTATTTCGTGGATTCAGCTATGTTGCTCCAGCTGTTCTTTCTGCTGATAAGCCAAGTGATTGTGCTACTTCTTCTCTTCAAGGAGTGGAGAAAGCATCAATTTTTGATGACTATAATATGAAAGAAGTGAATATTTGAAAATATTTAGTGGAATATTCATGACTGCTTTCAAATTTTCATCACAAACAATGAATTCTTTTGCCACAAATTTTAATTATTCTAACAGTTTTTAGATATCTAACTCAGTTGATTATATCATCCAAAAGCATGATTTTTTCTAAGGTAAATTACGAAAAAGCTGTAAATGAAAGCAGTTTGCTTTCAGAATCTTGGAGTTGGCTCGTTTTCTTTGTGTAAAAAATGCGTGCATAAAAAGACAGGTGCTGAATTTGCTGTAAAGGTATTTTCAATCGACTTCTAAAAAACAATGCCAATAAAAAATGATAATTTATTTTGAATATATATATTTGATGAAAGTCATTTTATTATTAAAATACGAGATTGCCTTCATTTAAAAATTTAATAATTCTTATTTATTTGTATTCTTAGAAACGATGAAATTAATGAGAAAATTTATGTTTTTTTTCATTAAAATTGCAAAAAAGTAAAATAAAAATAAAAATAATTGCTAAAAAAATTTAATACGTAACGATTATAAATAATTAAAAGATAATACTACGATTTGTAATGTGTTTTTTACTGCTCTCAGATAATTGATAAAAGCAAGCGTGACGCTAGTGAAGAAGTGGATATTTTAAGACGCTATTCACATCACGCAAATATAGTAAAGCTATTTTCTGTCTATGAAGACAGTTTGAATATTTACTTGGTGGAAGAACTGTGCAGTGGTGGAGAACTGTTGAATCGGATAATGACTTTGAAGCATTTTTCGGAAAGAGAAGCTGCAGCTGTGATGTTAAGACTTGCAAATGCTATTAGTTACTTGCATTCTAATCAGGTGATCAATTCTGAGCTTTACTTGTGATTTGTTTTATTATTAAGTTTTTTGTTTTTATTCTTAACTACTTAGCTATTTGCGAGTAAATATTAGTAATAATTAATAATTCCAAGCAAAAAAGCATCTTATATATAGTAAAACATTTATTATTCTCTTTAAGAAAAAATTTAAAATGGTGCAAACAAAAAACAAATTGTTGTAAATTAATTATTTAGATGGAAACAAATGAGTATTTGATATAAATTTGATCAAATTTATGATTATTTTATTGCATATTTTAAATTTATTTATAATTGAAATTTTTATTTTGAATACAATTTTATTATTTAACAAGTATTTACTTACTAAATGCTTTTGCTTACTATCATTTGTAATTGTGCAAGTGAATATGTGATAGCATTTAATTATGAAAATATTTATTAGTCTTAATTTTTAGGTAGTTCATCGTGATTTAAAGCCGTCTAATATAATGTATGCTTCAAAAACAGCAGATCCCGATTCAGTTAGAATTATCGACTTTGGATTTGCAAAGCAGTTACGTGCTGAAAACGGTTTGCTTATGACTCCATGTTATACAGCTCAGTTTGTTGCTCCAGAAGTTTTGAAAAAACAAGGCTATGATATGAATTGTGATGTCTGGTCACTTGGAGTGCTACTTTATACTATGCTTAGTGGGTATGCTTTATTTTTTATACTCATCTCATCAAGCAGTCGAGCTTGTGAAGTAATAAAATTGCATGCATTCTACGCATTTTATTTATAAATGTCAACTAAAATATAACAAAAGTAAAAGGGAAAAATTTTGCAAATACCTAAATTTAGAATTATTTTCATCTTTTATTCGATATTTTACAACGCAAAGCACAGATAAACAACGAGACGTAAATATAACTTGTGAATGTTTCTAATATATTAGCTCTTGTAGTAGACTAAATGTATTTTAGTGAAACGCCATTTGCAACAAGTGATGGTGACACACCACAAAAGATTCTGAAACGTGTTGGTGACGGAAAATTTTCATTAAATGATGCTGCCTGGAATAACATTTCGGAGCAAGCGAAGGACCTCGTTCAGTCTCTTTTACACGTAGATCCATCGAAACGTTTATCTGCTAAACAGATCCTTATACATCCATGGATTGTTCATCGTAATTCTCTTCCAACCACGCGACTTAACTTTCCTACTGATCCATCAAAACTGAAGGTGACTTTCAAACGTTGCAGTCATTGTCATCACCATGCAAAAAATAGTTTACCTTAAGAAAGGTTATCAATGTTTGCTTACTTACATTGCTGACCTTTTTTTCGTTCATTTCAAAAGCGTTAATTAGAAACTAAATTTATTAATTAAAGAAAGAGAGCGATAGTTTTTTCAATTTTTAGAATGCATTAAATCAAACGTATCGTGTAGTAACAAGTGGAGCAGTTCCAATTTCGCTTTGTTCTGTAAATGAATCCGCTCTGGCACGTCGCCGACGACTCAGAAGAATGAATAGAATCTCAACAAATGGTGACAGTGTGGAATCAGGCGATTCTTCTGAGCTAACCAATGGATATGATATTGGTACAAGCTGACCACTGCTTCATCTCTTTGTTGATCATCGTACAGCCTAAACTTGCTTCACTAATCTTTTAGATTACATATAAGTTATTCTTGCATGTAAATGTATTTCATGATTCGATTTATTCTCTTTCCAAATGCATTTTCGCTATTTAAAAATTATCATAAATAGTAAGAAGCAAGTTTTACTTCACTTCTGACATTTGTTTTTAATAAAATTCTAAATAGCATTGACTTCATCAGCTTGCATTTAACATCGACAATTATCAAAATCTCTTACGTATAATTTGTTGATTTGGTGCTAAGAAAAACAACTACCATTATTTAATTGTGATCGCCATCACTAGCCATATCTATTATTATTATTATTATTATTATTGTCACTATTATTATTATTATTATTTTTTATTATTATTATTTTTGTCTTTATTATTATTATTATTATTATTATTATTATTATTATTATTATGCAATATTTCATTCTCAAGTATTGTTCAAGAAGATTATGTCTTAAATTTGTACATCGTTTAAATGGTATTGTAAATCTGTTTGAAATGAAGATTATATTGCTCATGAAATTGTTCTCATTCCTGCTTAGTTTCATTAAGCTTCTGATATATTAAGCGTTCATTTATTATTATGAAAGTTTTTTATTTTTAAAAATTTTTAATTTTAATTTAAATCAAATACACCTTTTATTTATTCATTAATTTTATTTATTTATTGTATTTTTATTCTTTTTGAACTTTTACACAAAATAAATTAATAAAACAGTGAATTAATCGCAAATAAGGTTTAACTGAGCATGTTTATGTACTTACATTTATTTTTTACCTATTATAGTCTGTTAATTTTTTTTGATAATGTATGGTTGGTAGATAAATCTCGTCAATTTGGAGTTAATGTCCATACTCTCTCAAAAGTCAGAATTCACCAACTCACATTTTTTCTTTAGTTTTTCAAAAAGTAACAAATTTTAAATAGAATTTCTTTTCTAAAAATTTTTGCTTCTAAATTTTGCTCCAATTTATCAAAAAGTATTGCTGAAATTTTTGAGTGAAAAATAAACTTTAATGAATTAATAATAAATATTATTAAAATTTTTCAAGCAGAAAACTTACTTTTACTTTTGAGAACATTTCATTGAGTTGTAAAACATAAATGAATTTAATTACAGCAAAATCTATTTTTATCAGTAAAGCATTCAATCATCACTAATTGTTATCAGTCACGGGGCATAAAAAATGTAACGTTTATGTTGCAATTTTACTTACGTATTGACATCAATTGAAAAGAAACGTAGCACAGCGAATCACTTTAGCTATAGTTTTCGGTAGGATATTTAAAGAAATTTTGGTAAAAATGTTCTCAGCAGAAGATATTTTTGCTGCTTATGAACGCATTCGAGATTTTATTCATCGCACTCCTGTAATGACGTCGAGTTACGTAGATTCTTTATGTGGCGTACAAGTGTACTTCAAATGCGAGCATCTTCAGAAGACAGGTTCATTCAAAGCACGAGGAGCATTGAATGCTGTATTTTCATTTTTCGATTTAATGAAGTTTTTTCTTTTCAATTCTTTTCCTAATCCTTAAAATTCAAGATAAGCAAATATGGTTATTTTATGTTCCTTATATAAATATCTTAAGTAATTCGCGTGCTAAATCTGAGAGCAAAAAATTTTTTGACTTGCCTTTCTCCAACTATATATACATATATATTGCTGTGGACTTGACAGTAATGAGTTTTTGGATATTTGCTTTATTTGGTTGCTTCAAATTTACAATGATAAGAACCAAAAATTGTATACGTTTAAACTTTTTCAGATTCGCATAATTATTAGTGATGTGAAAAATAATTCCTCGTCTGTGGTCAGTAAACTCTTTCTTTTATCCATTCAAGAAATAAACTGTTCTTTGCTTAGAATTAATCTATTCATTTTATTCTGCCAAATATCATTTTTTTTTTTGACTAAATTTTAAAAATAAATGTTTGGTTCATTTCAGATTCATTTCACTAAATTGCAAAAATATTTGCTTTGGTTTAGATTACTCACAGCAGTGGTAATTTTGGTCAAGCATTGGCCTGGGCAGCTAAGATCAATCACATTCCATGCAAAGTTGTTGCACCTAATGATGCTCCATCATCGAAATTGAATGCTATCAAAGATTATGGAGCTGAGGTTGTGCTTTGTGAACCAAAAGATAGGTAGGAATCTCAAAATTCGGATTAAAATTTTGACTGAGCGTTTATGCAGCTCCTATTTTTTTGCCGAAATTTGCTATAATCTACTAAATTATCTTGTTTTTTTTTGTCTAGAAATTTCGAATACGATAAGAATATTATTTATTACAGTTTTGAATACAGTACGAATACTATGTTTTATGTTATACTGTTGATATAATCATATGATAAAACGGAAGGGAAAGTAATCAAATTGAACATTTTTCTTAAAATCGCTAATGGTATTCATACTACAGATGGTTTTTGTTTCAGAGAGATAGTTTGTGCTAATCTTTGCAATGATCAAGTTGATTTAGTTGATCCTTACAACGATTACAGAGTGATGGCTGGACAGGTACGTAATGCTCTTTTGAATGAAAAAAAAGGTCTGCAAATTTTATTCACCTAAAAATATATACGTGTAGTATCTAAATCTTTTAAACAGCTAAATTAGCATGAAAAGTAATGAATTGAAGCAAAAATCTATAAATGTAAATTAGTAATTATTTAATGTTTTTTATATATTTTGGCATAAAAAATTGACCTTGTATACAGTGATATGACATTATAATTATATGTCTGATAGTTAAAATGGCTTATTTGCATTTTGTTTCCGTGTGATTATTGCTAAAACTGTAAAATGAATAAGTATGAATATTCACATATGCTTCATTTTTTGAACTTTATGAACATATTTATTTAGGACGAAGTCAGTTTGTGGACAGCATGAAAATTTTTCGTTTTTATTTTGACTTTTTTTAAGGGTACAATAGGAATTGAATTTTTGGAACAGGTTCCGGACCTGGACATATTATTGCTGTCAGTTGGTGGTGGTGGTTTTTGTTCAGGAATTGTTGTTGCTGCTAAGAAAATTAAACCAAACATTAAAGGTTTTTTAGTTGTGTTACAATAATTAAAGACAAGTTTGCATGCTTCTAATTTTTAATTGATCCAGTCTTAAGTGATATGTAATTATGCAAATTTTGTTATTTTAAGTTTACTGCGTAGAACCTGAAGGAAAAAATCTGCAGTACTCATTGCTTCAAAGAGAAAGATCTTGGGATTCTGATGCAGCTCCTGTGAAAACAATTGCTGATGGAATACGAGTATTACGAATTGGTGAAAAATGTTTTCCACCCATTCTTGAATTATGCGAAAATAAAGTTTTAACAGTAGTAAGTATTACTATCTTTTTTCGGCTGTTACTTCCACTAAACTTTTTTAAATTGGCTTGTTTGTATTTTTTCCATATGATTATTTCACTTGCAGCAAGCATTTTGGATGTTATTTTTTCCTTATACTTACAAATTTGCCTTGTGCTATGTTTTTTGATGAATTGTAGCATAGAAATTCGATATTATTCATCAAAAGACAATTTTGTACTGTAAATCAAATTAACGTTACATGCAAAATACAGTACGCTGACCGGTGTGTGAAAAACTTAACTTGCAATTATACTAGAAAATTTCAGAATGATGGAGAAATTATTGAAGCGATGAAACTTATTTACAGCAGAATGAAGGTAGTTTGTTAAGAAAATTTGAAAATCCTCCATATGTTATGTGTTTAGAAGGTGGGAATCGAAATTAAATTTCAGCAAGCAATCGAACCGACTGGAGCAGTCTCACTGGCTGCATTACTCAAATACAGAGATCAGATAATCACTGAAAATCGGAAAAAGATTGGTCTCGTTTTTTGTGGTGGTAATATTGATTTGGAACGATTGTCAGCTTTGTTTCAATGAAGTTCGATTCTGATTCTGACCTCCTTCTACCGATTCTGATTCTGACCTTTTTCTTTGTTGTTACTATTAATTTACTAGCATTCTGAATAGATTATAATTTGCATGATTTTCATTGCATTTTTCGTGTTTTAACAAGTAAACGACTAAAATTTTTCGATGTGGTATTGTTTTGTTCTGTTTTCATGATAAAGTATTCAATTAAATTGAAAGAGTCATTAATCCATATTTAAAACTTTGGACAAAAATTGTGTATTAAGTATGCGAATATCTTCATAAATTTAAGAGCTGTATTAAAATTCCAAAGTAAAAATGTACCAGTATAAACGACATCCGGTATTTATGACATAAACAAATGAACAAAATGAGCAAACTAATAGAATAGTTAGTTACTGAGCTCATTATAAGATGGAATCCTCAAATTTGAATTTAAGACGATTATGTCTTCAAAGGATGGAAGAGAATCAGTTTAGGATTATATTCTCGAAGTAGTTTTTAGTAATTACTAGTTATTTCAGAATATTATAGTGGTAGTCATTAATTTTCTTAGATTAAGATTTAATTAAAATATATAAGCATACTGTTAGATTACACATCTTCAACCTTTTTGATCTAGAAGGGAATATAATTTTTCTAATTTAGATTGACTAAAATTACTCCCAAAAATATTTAAATAGACAAAAATAGACTAAAATTACTCCCAAAAATATTCAAATAGACAAAAAATAAAGTTAATCCATAAATGGGCAACTATTGAGGAGAACTTTGTTCAATTTTTTGGCATTTCTGAGGGCTATCGATTTTCCGTACATTTGAAGATTCCGATAACAACCAATCAGTGACAATACTCCAGTTTTTGACGTTGATGGAGCTAAAAAATAATGCATTATTTAAAAATTATATATATACACACGAGAAATAAACTCCTATTTTGTTGTACTGTTTTCCAGTTTTAAGAGAACTGTACACTTGTCAATTATTACTACTGTATACAAATAATGCTTAATTACTGTATCAAACAAGCTCGCATGTGAAAAAAAAACTCGAAACATATAAGCAACCTGTAACTCCACCGATGTATATTGGCAAACTTCTGAAAAACTCCACAGATTCAGAACTCGCTTTCGAAAATAAACGCTCTCGGTGCTGAAACCGAATTTGCAAAGTAGAAAAAAATGCTGTTTTTTGTTCAGGCACACAAGTAATTTCTTATTTAAGAGTAAAGATCTAACAATTAAGTAATAGTGTACAGTTTACCGTATCTATAGTGATAATAACTACATGCGAGTGTGATATGGTAAGTGAAATATTGTGCCAATTACCATCACATAAATCTTGCTTAGAAATATATCTCAAATCATGACGTTCATCATCGTAAACAAGTTCAAAAGTCACCTAAAACATTTCGATTTGATCACTGCAAAGTTGCTTTGAAAACATTAGCACTAAACAAAAGAAATGACCACAGGTCAGACTATTAAAAAAAAATATGAAAATTCTCAAAGAACAATGTTTTGAGTAATAGAATGGTATCTTGTACGCAAATAATCATATCAGCAATAAAATCACTGATTGATCAGTAGTTAAATTACTACTTCAATTACTTTAGTTAAATTACATCAGTACATTTAGTTAAAAAACAATAGCTAAATTACTATTTTTACATTTTGAAATTTCAAAAAAGTATTGGCGGAAAAATTAATGAAAAATAAATACTTTAACTCAAATTAAAAGGTTTTTTAATAAGAAAGCATACAAAGCCATTTTTAAGATAGATCGAAATTCGAGCATTTTCTGAATCTTTAGTAGTCATTAGACCGAAAATGAGGCCATCTCCCACAGCAGGACGAACTTGCACAGAAATATGAATACTTTCACGCTGACTAGCAGTTTTTAACGACCCTGTAAATAAGTACGGTATACGTTTTACATTTAATAATTCAACAGATCTTTTCGTTTGAATTTTTAAGTTGTACACAAATTGAAAAGAAATTTAAGCCTGGACTAATCAAAATGTGTTATCGAGCTTAAACTAGTTTGACAGAAATAAAAAATATTAATAGTAGTTGAAAAATATTTCAGAAAAGTGTTGTTTAGTACTAATTTTCTCACTTTTACATTGCATGACTTTTATAAGCACAATAATTCAATAAAAACGACATACAGTACCTTTTTTATGTGCTACATACAGTTAATCAGCGTAAAAGATTTATTAGTTATTTTAAAAAGTAGCATAGAATTTTGTATCTAAGATATTTAGTATCAAATCATGAAGTGCTGCTGAACTTCAGTAACTACAACTGTAAACTAACCAAAAATCATATATCCGCCTTCATGAACATATGCTGAAGTGGAACTAACTGTGCATGGCAATACATCACGACTTTTTTCTAACAAATCTCGTTGAATATTGTTTACCTCAAAGTTTCTGCAAATCACATATATTATTATTATTTTTAACAATTCATTCATTTTGAACTACAAAAGATTATTAAAGCTACTAGAGTGTAATGGTCAAAGTGAAAATTTTTCCAACCATTTAATGACAAATTCAACATTTCTTGCATAACTTCAATTGGTAGCTTTAATAATATTTTTGTAGTTCAAAAAAGTATTTTTAATTAAAATCTCTGCATTCTTTGCTAGTCTTCTTTATTATTAGTAGTGACCTGATGCATCCTGAAAATGGTGGAACTGTCAAGTTAAATTGTTTACGATGTCGTGAAATTACCCCTCCAACATACATCCGTTTACGCATCACTTTTGGATTTGGTGCATCTTTCATGTACTGTGCTGCATTACGATCAACCTACAATAGCAATTACTATACAAAAAATACGCTTATTAAATCCAATATATGTCGTTTCGTGAGATGTGATTGAACAATTACTGTAAGCTGTCAAGCAATAAAATAAAAAAATTCAAATATAAAATCTACAAAATACTGTCGGAATAATTTGATAATAGTACCTTTACAAGAATTTCTTGTTCTTGCTTTAACACATTCACACTATGCCATTTTCCATCATTCAATTTAGCTGATTTATATATCATTATTTTCGGCTCATTACGTCCTCGAGCCTTTAATTGTTAGAAACTTGATAATATTTTTCATTCAAGCGGCAAAAAAAGATTTATAATTACGACTTCTACATCTATGTAAGTAAGTAATCTATATAAATATTATAAATCCATACAAAAAGATTTTAGTATAAATTTTCACACCTCAAACTGCAACAATCCGTTGATTATGTTTAATTGAAAATAACGTGTGTAATTATTATAATTAGCCCAAATCCATAGCATTCCGTTTGATAACATAGTGCGGAATGAAAATGCAAGTTTGAATCTGTAATTCATTCATTTCATTCAGTAATTATTCATAATTACATATAAAAATGAAATATAACAATGATTAATTTTTGCAAAATGAAGATTAGGCTCAAAAGATTGGGCTTACTGGTTCACGTCTGGATAATCACTCTCGAAAATGAGTCTAGAATGACTTGCTTCAGCGAGCCCGTATTGCACTGCATTTTCTCCATCTTGCTCAGCTAAACGATTTGTACCACACTGCAAACTTTCCTTCATTTTCATTCATAAATTCATTTAATACTTCTATTTTTATATTTTTTTTTGTTCGTTCCAATAGAATATTATTCCTGCGTTGATTTCACGGAAGTATATCTCAATAAATTGTGTAGTCAGTAAAACTGTGGAAGAGTAAAATATAACCTTTTTCGGATCGAAATCTGAGTTATCATCGAAATTAGAAAGGCTGGTATTTTTGACTGTTGATTCAATGGTAGTCCGACTTATAGTGAAAGTAGAAGCTTCAGATTCTTCCGCTTTATTCACTTCTTTTTTCTCATCTTCCATAGCTTCTTTTGTGGATTCTAAACCTTAAGGACATCATCTCTCGTAAAACAAATGATAAAATTTTAAGCTTTTTATGCTATGAATTATAATTAGCAACGCATTTTAGTAATATACAACAGCAAAACTTCAGCATCTATCCATTCTGAAGAATATAATAATGAAGCATTCTTTAGATTTTAGAAATTTTAAATTCATTAGAAAATGAGACTATTGGCGAAATGCTGTAACTTCAGAGATTAAAGAATCAAGTTAACATTAGCAAAATTGTGTTCATTTCTGTTTAAACTCTTTAAGAATGCAAGTTATTTCTTCAGAAATTTACTTACAGCTTTTCAAGTTCAAACTTTCAAGCAAAATAAAGTTTACTGAGAAGAATGAGCATTAAAGATAGTACTGCAGATATTTTGAAAATATTTCTATATTGTAGCTCTCACTTGCAAAGATTTTAAAATAATTTTCCAAGTAAAAAAATTAGTATTCTGTATTCTTTCAAAAATTATTACATTTATTCCTTAATTACTTCATCATTTGATAACAAATTTCTACGTGAACCGAAGGAATTATAGCAAAAAAAATCTGACACCCAAATTACTTATATCATTATCATACCATCTGCATGCAAACGATCTTTTAAGATGGCAAGTGTTGGTTCACTGTGGTGCAAAGCAAGTTTTGACGCTTTCTGATTGAAAACATTTTCTTCGTATTCTTGTAGTGCTTCTGAATGCACTGCATGCTCTACAAAAGATATGAAAAAAAAAGAGTTGAACGTATTAGTATCTTTGATAAAATAATAAGATTTACAGAGTTGTAAGAATATTTTATACAGACAATCAACACAAACTGTAAATATATAAACAGTATTAATCAGAAGCTTAAATCATTGGGATTTCCAATTCCTTAACATGAAAATAATTCGTACAGCTGCTTGGAAGCAAAAGATTAAAAAAAATCAAAGCTTAGGAATCAAATTAATTAAGTATTATAGCAAATGCTTTATATTGGTACATGACAAGAAGTACCAGAAGCTTTTTATGCTAATTATGTTCACTTCTTCTTGTAAATCTCATATTTAAACTTCATCTATCTCTTTCTTACTGTAATTACTGCCAAGCGCAAATAATTTTCATCTCTAAATTATTCTATTCATTTGAATATACTTTTAAAATTTGGGATCATAAATTGAATTACTCGTGAACAAGATGAAAATATTAAAACAAAGTTTGATAATAGCAGTATCATAGATAGTAATAGCATTTTTAATTTGGCTGCAAAAATAAACTCAATTACCTGATTTTTGAGATGAGAAAATTTGTTCTACTGGACAAATGCCAATTAAAGCCTTGTGCATTTCAGGAATTATTGAAACAAGTCTAAAATTGGCTCAGTGAATGCTAGGAATCCAATTGTACAAGTTTTAATTGTATCAAATTTTAACAGAAATAAGCATTTAGACAGGAAGACTAAGAAATTTACCAGCTAGACAATATTCAATGACTTTGTCACTTCTTATTACAGTTTATATATATTTGTAAGACTAAGACTAAACTCTTCTTGAGTGAATATTAATTACACTTTTATTTAAATGAAAATAATTCAGTTAAGTTCTAAAGAAAGCTAGCTATTAGTTTAGGAGTGAAAAAACAAAGTGCATTTATTTAAAAATTTATTTGCAGCACAACTTTGCCTGATCAAAGCCAAGACTTGATTTTCAGAAAAATCAACAAAAACAAGCAAAGTTCTTACTGAAAATCGACAAAAATATTCGCTACACATCCAATCATAGGCTCTGCAACAGGCATTTCATTAGCTGATGGCTTTACGCGATCCGGAAATCCACCAATAAAAAGCTGTGATGATATGCTTCCGATTACATTCTGATCTCCGAGTGTACCAGAAGCTACTTCTCGGTCATCAACTCGAAGTCGAACTCTGCGCAAAAATCTTTGATTAACACATTATGCATCAAATGCAAACATTTGCGCCTCATTGACAGCATTTCTATCATAACATCACATCTGCTTTGAAAAAAATTTTTTGAAAAAGAAATGAAGTTAAAATCATCAAAAAAATCAAAAAATTAAAGGTTTTTAATGTGACTATCAGCTACTACGCGTTATAAAAAAATATTTTAAAATAATCTTTATTAAAAAATTTGAAAAAACTTACAAGGTTTCAAAACGAGTAAAGAAAACAGAGTGCAGTTGTCCATCGTTATATGTTGTTTCTGATCTTAAAGTAAGCACCTTACTTTTTTGGGACGAATCGGTACCGAAATGAACTACCAAGTAGCCACGATAAAGATAAAATGCCAAGTAACCCTGTAATATTTTTAATTCTGGATGATTTTATTTTTGCTTCTCTTAAAACAAATCCAAAAATTTTTTAAATTGAAATTTTTTTTAGAACAAACTAAGTTTTTCGTTGTTTAAAAAAGTGAAGTTCTAGTAAAGAATTTGAAAAAACCAACGATTCCATCGGAATGTCTGATTTTACGAAGTTTTTGAGGTGCTTTCAGCTCGCTTGACTGGAACAATAATGTAGCATTTGCAGTTTTTGTTCGAAATGCAAATGCTAATCTTAAAATCAAAGCATTACTTTGAATTCTATTAAAAGTAAAAGCAAAAAATAATTTCATATTCTAAAAAGTTGTCAACTTTTGCTAATGGATAAAATTAGAATTAGACTTTGGGATTAAAATTGTTGCCTTTAAAATATACCAAAATATAAATTATAGAACTGACATAGAATTATCCGTAAGTTGTATACCACGAAGTACTAGATAGCCTGGATGAATGAATCCAACAACTCGATCAGTTGGCTCTAACCTTTCATCACTGTTAAACATGCATCCTCGTAATTTACGCTGCGAACGAATGGGATTATCAAGATCCAGTTCTGCTACCTGTTACAGTTCCATATTTTATACTTTTATACTGTACGAGGTTAAAATAACTGTCTAAATTAAAAACTTTTTAAACTGATCAATAGTGCAAAAGACGAGTAGTTGATTCTTAAATCGTTATTGTATGTTTTTGAATACAATTCTAAAATATTCCTTTACTTTTTATGTTACAAAAAAGAAACTTGCCCTTTTTTTTATAAACTGAGAACAAAAATAAATTAATTTCTAGTTAAAAAATGATTGGAAATGAATGAAACTAAGAACCTGAGAAGGCCGAACAGATTGAATGCAACCGAAAAATCCACTCCAATGAATATGAAATCGTCGGAAAGACGTAACATTGAAATCTGGCGGTATGCCACCAACAAAATGATCGTCACCATTGATATTTAGCATTGTATTTTGACCTGGTATTATCTCTAAGGAACGATCACTTTCACTGTCAACCTGAAATTACAAAACAGAAACTTTTACATCTCGTATATATTGCACTAACCAAATTTTTCTAAGCATAACTTAAATTTACGAGAATACTTGATATTGTATAATTTAGCAATACAATGATCCTCTATAGCAAGTATCAATTTAAAAAGATTTTCAGGTGTGAACGAATTTTTTAAACTTATCAATCAAAAAGCTAACTTGTAGATGGATTTTATCATAATTTCTTATGGCACGTATTGTATGTGAACGTCCATCAGCATATGTTGATTTTTTTGATTTGACCATTGCATATGATTCATTTCCCAAATTAATCTGTGGTAAAACATTTTTTCAATCCTTTCAAACAAAAATTCTGCTTTTACTGACTTCTTAGAGTGAAACATACAAATTCATAGAGTAAAATAATATCACAGTAGCTGGCAAATTGTATGAATTTTCTAAAATATTCATTGAAATATCGTATTTATACAGTTTTTTTTCACAATCTAATCAAAAATAATGTTTTAAATTTAAACAAAAACTAGAAGCGGCAATCACACAGAATAAAATTTGTCTATATTAATTCAAAAAGATTACGATTACAGTTTTGAAGCTAAAAATCAAATAAAACATGTAAATAATTTGCTAAATTCAACAAATATTCAAGATGAAAATGATAGTTAAATTTAAATTCAAATTTAATAGAAGCTACAGAAATACCTTGAAGAGAACATGTCCTTCCCGAAGCTCTAAACTGATGAAGTCACCATTCATTTGACTGCCTCGGAAATACAGCAAGCCATCAGGTGAGTAAGCTGAGAAAATCACAGAAACTTGCGCACCACTTGGTCTTTCTGAAGAGGGCAGTCGAACCTGAGCAAAACCATTGCTGAAAATATAAAAAATCTAAATTCTTGCAGCAAGAGGCATTTAATAAAATCTAATCTTTTCTAAATTTCTACAAATAAATTTTGTAAAGAAATTAATATTGCTATGGTATTAATAATTAATATTTGTACGTTCTTTATTTACAATTAATTGTTCAATGTAGTAATAAGCTGATATTTGCCACAAGTATAAATGCAAATGCAAAACTTGTAAGCAATGATGAAAGGTAAAAAAATTACCGGAACATATATCCAAGAGCCTGACTTTCAGGTGCCGCGAAATCCCCCTCACAAGTTCTGCTACTTTTCGCAAATGCCCAAAGTGGCAAACTTTCTCCGTCAACCGTAAATTCGCCAATAGTACCAAAGAATTTATTGGTGGCTAGCCCAAGTTCTTTTGAAAGTTCTTCGTCAACACCGAATTGTATCAGTGTTTCACCTGGCACAGTGTTGAAGATAACATTATCAGATTCATCAGGTTGACCTACTACAACAGTAGTTGGCTCACCAATTGTTCGCTCACCCTCACCACTTATTGTATGTTTGAGTGATACGGTCAACGTTACTGAATTTCCAAATCTGAATAAAGCATTACTGATGATTTGAACATTTTTTGAAAATTTATGAAGCATAATTAGTGTAAAGAATTTTTCTTAATATCTATGAAAAACATTTTCTGTATGCAAAATCAAGGGATCGGCTAAATTTGATTAAATACTCCTTACCTTTTTAGCATAATGTGATACCAGGAGGTACGATCACTTGGTGCAATGTAATTAATGGTATGTGTATTGGTAGCCATTCGAATTCCTGCACCGATGTCCCACTGGACAACAATACGGCGATTCCGTAATTCCATAGTAATGTATTCTGACTGTTGTGTACGTTTGGCTTTTGTTTTCATTAAAAATAATAAAGAATCAGGTACATCACGCAATGGACGATACTTGATAGTAAAAACATTTGATGGTGCCATCTGTGCAGGAGAGACAAATGCTCGATGACAGGTGCCCTCTTCATCAGATTTCATCGAAATTCGAATCTAAACTCAAAGAGTTAGATTATTTCTCTTTTAATCGAAAGAAATTCCTCAGCTTTCTTATTTCTAACCTTTAAAAATCTTTCTTAGATAGCAAAAAATTATGAAAATTAATTTTAAAGACATCTGTGAATATTCTAAGCTTTCAATATTCAAATATTCTAAGCTTCCAATATGTAAATATACAGTGGCATTCACTTAATCTTCACTAAATGATCTGCACATTTTGATCCAAAAAATATTGAGATTGATCAGCGCAAGATGGAAACTTATTGCAGCCATAACTGAATTAACTAAATGATTTATGCCATTTGATAAATTAGCATACTCGAGATGCCTTCTCTCGTGCTTCTTTGATTTTTTCTTGAAGTAATTTAATCTGTTCACCCAGAATACTGATTCGTTTCGAATCTCCATCAGTTTGCTTTTTTACTTCAGAGACTTTTTTCATAGCTTCTTGCGCTCCTCGATTAGCTTCACGCACTGAAGTTCAGCATATGTGTGACGACATGAACAAACTTTAGGATTCTTCGAGTGATTAGAAATATGAATGTAACTGACTTTTTTGTCAGATAATTAAGAACGAGAAAAGAAGCAATTTTAATTTACTGTATAAGATGTTGCAGATAAGAAATTATTATTCAGAAAATAAAGTAGTTCAAGTTCAAATATTGCTATATAATAGACAAGAAATTATTTGACCATTCCTATCAACTTCGTATGCATGTTACAGTCCGACATCAAACTAATAGTTCTTATACTTTGATATCTTACCATCATCAGTAATATTTCGAATGCCTTCACCAGCGAAACCTTTAACTTTTGATACAGCATCATTCATGGCATTAACTTCGGTAAATATTTGCTGTATGCTTTGATGAACTGCTTTGGATCGTTTCTCGGAATCTTCAGCTACACTCATCAAACCCATCATTCGATCATGTTGATCATCAAACGTCTGATACTGCTCACCTATATTAGCTGACTTTTCAAGATGCAAAGTAAAAATTTCAGATTAAATCAAATTCAGAATTGCAAAATGATGAATATAAAAATAAATACTACAAAAAAAATTTTTTGTAGAGTTTTAATTACTTAAATCTATTGCACTACTTTTGCTACAGTACAGTCATTTCTGAAATTAATCTGGCAAAAAATTTTTTTCATACAATAAAGAACTGCTATAATATGCTAACACATCATATTATTTGTCATCAATTTCTGTAATCAAAAATATTGCTAGCTTACTTATTGCTAGTTTTCGTTTTAAAGCATTCTGCAATGTTTCATTTAGCCTGGTTATTGCCATTTTTGCATCAGAATGTTGCTTCTGCAATTCCTTCAGGCTCAGTTCATTAGATTCATGCTCAATACTGATACTACCATTTTTAGCTAGTATTGCTTCATTAACCATCGATGTTTCTGATTTGGGATCAGCATCTACGTATGCAAATTCTGCAGCTTTCTTTGCTTCTTCTGCTGCTTTACTTGCATTTCGTAAAGCTTCTGCTATTTCTTTGTAAGCGTTAGATGCTCGAAGTGGATCAGCTGCTGCGTTTTTGGTATCAGCAAAAGAGCTGGAAAGGCGTACAAATATTATTAAGTGAAAATTTTCATACAAAAGTTATAACTTAAAATCAAGATAGCTTTTTTATGTATGGCATGCAGAAACTGTATAAAAAATGAACAAAACAATATAATCATTATAATCAATATATACTGACTTTCTGAGTTTGATCGCTTCTTCGTCAAGTTCACTTGCGTGATGTTCACTAGCTTCAACATACTCCCTATGATATTCATCCAGTAATTGTCCATATTTGTCTGCTTCTGCACGACACCTACCCGTTATTTCATGCAATTGTGGTAATAATGTTTCATTGATATACTGTAAAATTGAATGACATGGAATCAAACAGTATAAAAACTTGACTTCACAGACTGAAACTTGGCCCACAATTTTCATTTGCGAACGAAAAGAAAATTTTAATTAAAACTAATTTTGAGATAAACTAGGCGCAAAAAGAAAAACCTTGAAATCATCAAATATATTCAAGATTTTTTCAGTTTTGGCTACAGCCACTTCATTTTCTGCTTCACTCAATTCATCTGCTGCCTTGCCTAGCAATTCGGTGATATTAGCTTTTACTGCATTAAAGCGATCCACTCGTTTTGCCACAACAGCTGAAATTTTATCCGCAGAAATAGTATCTTGACGAGCACTATCCCAAATAGTATCTCGATAATCATCAAGCCATTGGGTGAAATCGTTTAAACGTTCACGTAATTCCACAAAGGATGTATCGTTTAACGCGTGTGAAGTGATTAATTTCAACAAATCTTGAGCTTTCCTAGAATTTAACTTTTGTCTTTTCTACTGGATTAAGACTACAGCAAATTTCAAATTATGCACAACTAAATTTGCTTTTAACATTTTTTCAGCAGTAATTTCTTGAAAAACAAAATTAATTTTTGCATGGAAAGTTTTTAAACTTGAAATGTTATCATGAAAATAGAGTAATATTGCAAACATCCTCACTCTGAATCAGTATTTCCACGATTATAACGTTTTTCAATGTACACTCCGCGATCTTTCACAGCTTTCAGCAAATTATTTGAGTCGTTGATCCAAATACTGATCTGTTTACTATCTTGCTTGCCAAATCCATATGCTATATAATGTCGAAGCTGATCAGCAACTTCCCGAATTATTTTATCTTTTTCTTGAATTTTGTTTGATAATTTATCTGTTTTCGTAATTAGTGCTTGAACCGCACTTTTCGATTTATTACTTCTTTCGTGTAGAAATGTTGTTTGTTCCAACAATGCATTTATTTCGCTTAAAAAATCATCTTCTACGCCTATCTTAGCCTTAGATGCATCTTTGTCCTCCACACTTCCTTCCGCATATTCTGAATCAACGATAAAACGCAAATCTGAAAACAACTGCTTTCATTTCCGAGTCTTTTGTGAGATGAAAATCTATTCCGCAGTTTCGTCAATCTCTACTATTCAATAACATTCATAATTTTTTACCAAAATAATTATAAATAAACATTCTGCTGCTCCACCACTACAAATAATTTTTTGGTAAAAATTTTCGCTATTTTCAAACAAAACTTACTTTTTGTAGTATTACTGATTCTGGCAACACGTTTCCATGGAACTGGTCGTAAATTTGTAAAGTTCTGTTCTGCCATAATTATTTCCAATTCATCTATATCGTTCATCAGATCAACAGTACAACCTTGATCACATGAAGTACAAACGCCTTGAATAAATGCATGTCGAGCTTTGCACAGAGAACAATCCCGACCAGTTACACCTTGTTGGCATTCACATTGTCCTGTTACCTGCAAAACCATATCATACCTAAAATTTGTTGCTTTTCTCTAAGAATATTAGTTAATCTTACTAATACTTTCAATTTCAATAAATTTATTTCATGCACATTTTTTATTCTTTCATTAAATATTTTTCAAAAATCCGTATAAAATACTAATATAGCACTGAAAATTTCTTCCGACTTCTCAGAAAATTTATTATAATTCTGGAAAACCAAACAGCAGTAAGAAATTGGATTGGAGAGAGCTACAGTATGGTATTATTATATTACCGGATGACATTTTCCATGAACGGAGCCGTATTCATGACATGCACATTCTTCACATGTACCATTTACTTCATTGGGGTCACCGTAATAACCTGTAGAGCAAGTTTCACAGTATACGCCAGTATATCCTAGTTTGCAAGCATCACAAATATATCCACGTCCTTGATTTGTACCTACGCACGTGTCGCTGAAGCTATTTTCGAGCAATGGACAAGCACACTTTGAACATCCATTTATATCACCCACTAATGCATCTCCGTAATATCCTGGCTTGCAAAGCTCACAATAATCACCATAGGTATTGTGCTCGCAGTTCTACAAGTCATAAAAAATTTCTATATTACATCCTTAGCCCATGTAGTTGTTTAGAAGATGGCGATATTTTTTGAGCAGTTGACTTCTAAATGACATAACGTACTAAATTTCCTGCTAAACTTTCTCACTCATTTATATTGGGCTTTCTAAGGCGTTAGATTAATAAAATTGTGATGAATCTCACAGTGCATCGACAAGTTTCCGCTTCGCAAGTTGAGGAATGTCCATTACATGCACATGGCTGTGGTCCCCCAACTAAAGCTAAATCATCGACACTATTTAGGAAATCCGGTTGTCTCTTCCGGCAGTAGCCCTCCGCGGGATCTTGACAGGAATTCCCAGAATAACCTTGAGGACACTCACATTGTTCTACGCCAATTGCCATTTTACTCATTGCATCAGTAGCATTTTCCCACACTGCAACATCCATACTTGTCTCGTGAAGGGATGCTGTGTCACCGCTACAAAGTAACACTATTACTGTTTAATAATATATTTTGAGTCGATTAATCAAAAAATTAACTTTATTATTGGTGTAAAAATTTTGCATCTATTTTAGTTTTAAACGAAAAATTACAAAATTTTACGTGAATGGATAATTATAGGTTGCTCTAATGTAAATGGCTTGCAGATTTTGCAAAGCAATCATTAGTTGTTTACGTGTCACGGGAACTTCAGGACTTAATCGAGAACGCCATTGACTTTCATGCAATCGAACTTTATAACGGCCCATTTGGTTCACTTCTTGAGGTAAATGTTCCAAAATTATGCGATGATTACCAACCTAACAAAATTTGTCTGAATTTTGATATCAAGGAAAAGAAAGATAATAATTTTCAATTTTGAAATTTAATGAAATACCAATTTTAAAATGTGAAAAGATTGTTTACCAAAATAACTTGAGGGAAAAAACGGAAGTGTTTCACATCAGGTAAGACATTTTGTATTTTGCGACGATTATCATCATTTTTGATAGAAAAACGGATAAAACCATTGTAAGATGTCGTACGATCACCTAAGAAACTACGTGGAAGTGGCCTAAAATTTATGCATTGCATTCACTCATTTTTGAAAATTCAAAATGGCTAAGTGCATTTTTTTTTAACCTTAACTCCCAGTAAATTAGTAATATCATTGTTTCTGATATACAGAAGCATAACAGTTAAAAATAAAACGACATAAATGCTACCAGAAGTTAGACTTCGTTCAAAAAATAGCACACCAATCAATCTTGTAAACTATCAATTTTTGAATAATTTTTAGTATATAATTGACTCTAAAGTATACCAATAAAGTGGTGTGATATCTGTTGGATAACTGTTATATGTTGCTGGATATTCTTTCAGTACGTTCACGTTATATCTACGAGCATAATATTCCCACGGCTCTGAGAAAGTAACCTAAAATTTGTAAGTGCTATTCTTCACACAGCTGCCGTTTTAATCAGTGAATGCAAATCCTAGCGTTTATGATCTGAATTTTATCACTTTTCATGCATCGAATATATTGTGATAAATAATCAAAATTAATAGTTACCTGACGGTCTGAAGCATAAATTTGCTGCCAGATAAAGCTTCCTTGCACGCAAAAATTAGTACGATTAAAGCAAAAGCAATCCGTGCAACCGAATTCATTACTTTCATCTAAGCTAAAGCTATAAGCGTCACAACTATCGCATTTCAATCCTTTTACATTTTTCTGAAAAACATTCATACTTTTATGTTAGTTGCCTTTTTTGAATACCTAAAAAATTTCTTATTTTGAATTATCCAAAGAACGCAAATTCCGAATTGAAAGAACAACCAGATGGAAATTTTGAAAAAAATTTGCATATATAAAAATACCTTGCAGGTGCATTGTCCTTGGTCATCGCATATACAAGAATTATCCTTGCATGTAAAGGGGTCAGTCCCTGCACGGTCACAATTACAAGGTTTACATTTTGGGAAATTGAAATAACCATGGATACACTGATCACACTTTAGGCCGACAAAACCAGTTCTACATTGGCACTACAAAAATATTTTTGTATATATTGCAAAAAGAATAGGTCGCGATTTTTTTGAGCATTACAAACCTGCCCATTTTCGGGATTGCAGTTAGGACCATCTGCTCCAATATCGGAACACTCACATGGTATACAACCTTTCAATGCGTCGTAATTCCATGAACTTAGACTACAGTTCTCACACATTTCACCAACTGTATTTGGTGGACAAACACATTCCCCATCAATCGGATCACACACATGACCAGGTGCTGGACATTCACGGCATTCTGAAAAAAAAAGCATATATTAGAAATTTATCTCATCATAAATGTGTGACAATATTCAAAATTTCTACTTTTGGAATTTCGAGAAAGTTTTTTAATGTGAGAATGTTTGCGTATTAGAGTACAGAAAATATACAAACCTTTACAACCTGTTGAATCTAACCCAAAATGATTTGGACTACATTTATCACACTTAAGACCCGTTACTCCAAACTTACAAATGCACTGGCCAGTATCTGTATCGCAATGAATGCCTTCTGAACCCAATGGATCGCAACCACATTCCTAAGATTTTCCTTAATAAGTAGCAGTAAGACATGAAAAAAAAGCAAAAGCAACTCCCTAACAATTGTAATATTTGAGCAAATTTCCTAAAACTTAAGACTTATCAAAGTAGGTAAAGATGTGGTGAAAATAATACCAGACAACCATTTCCGCTTGAGATGTTAAAGTAACCATCCATACATTTTTCACACATTTTTCCATCAACATTTTGACGACATTCACATTTTCCGGTGATATTATCACATCGGCCATCATCTACAGCACCAAATGCATTGCAGTGACAAAATTGGCAACCATTTTCGGAGAAATTAAAATAACTCGCGCGGCACATACTGCACTGCTTCCCAAACACTCCCATCTTGCAAGCACACTGTAATAATATTTGACTTCCACTTCTTCACGTTTATTGATACGCGTGAGAATTACCAGATGTAGAAGATAGAAGTGCTTTTGTTAGATTTTAAAAATAAATAATGTTTTAACTGAGCTTGAGATCGAAAATACTTTTGCTTTAGAAATATTGTTTTGTACTAAAAACAATTTTAAAAAATTCGGAATAGATATTTTAGCTCTATGTATTCACCTAAGTGTAAAAAGGATTTCGTAGTTATAAACGATTACCATTACATATTATAAGCTAACTAACTAATACAAAACTGATAAGCAAAGTTTCTTGACTTAAAATGCACTCAAATAGACTTTTGGATCTATCTCACATTACTCAATTAATTTTGCACATTTCAGCATAAAATGCAAGTGTGAGCTAGACCAACTTGACCAGATACTTCATCACATTGGCTGCTGAAAGAACCTGTCATGTTACAATTACAAGGAGGACACATATTGTCGATGTCACCGTGTCCATCCTGAAAATAACGATATAAAGAGTAAATTCTTCAAGAGATTTTTCATGAGTATACTGTATACTACTCAGTAAGTACAGTAATTTACTTACTGTACCTTGCAGCGATCACACTGCATGCCAACATAGTTTTCATGACATTGGCAAGCACCGGTAGATATGTTGCAAATGGCTGATTGTGCACCCTTTAAATGACATCCACAAGGGCGGCATGACTTATCCATAGGATCCCCCCAATGATTCTCTTTACATTCTTCGCAGTGTTCTCCTGCTGTGTTATAAATGCATTTCAGACATTTGCCCGTTTCTCGATCACAATTTCCAATTGCCATTGGGTCAATGTTACCACTGCAATCACATAACTCACAGCTTCCATTCTTCGCCAGAGGATTTCCGTAGAAGCCATCAGCGCAACTATAATTAAAGTGCTTCTTTCTACTGCACATTTTAATATAAGAATGAACAAGAAGTGGTCAAGCAACTGTTTGAATTCTCTTCCAGCACAATAAAAATATTAACTTACATTTCGCATTTATTGCCATCATAGCCTTGCTCACAAGCTGTACACACGTAAGAGTCTTCCCCGTAAGCGGCTGCTGTGCCAACTACTAATTGAGTTAAAGTACATTGTGATGAATGATTATTTTCAATTGTTGGACAAGCACATGGATGACATTGTCCTAGTTCAGATCCTAATGAAGGATTTCCATAGTGTCCAGACAAGCACAAGTGACATCGACGACCAGTTGTATTGTGCTGCACAGCAAATAGCATTCAGAGTATGATTGTGATAAGCAGCACAAACTTTAAACTAATCTAATTTTACGACAAAACTAATTATTAATTAATGTAACAGATATTTTAGTTATTATTTTTCTAATTTATAAGCAATAGTAAAGTGAAATAAGCGACACTATAAGAAAGGAATTGAGTGCATAAGAGTTGAAAATAGAGAAATGTATATCTGATTCAATGATTTTCAATAAAGTTTTAGAGAATTTCGTACAAAATTGAAAATAGTTAAGTATAATATTAAAGTTTATTGAAACTCATAAGTATTGTCAATACAGAAAGATAAAGTGAGTTATATGAAAACGTTTTAATTTTAAAAATTTTGATACTAATAAGTGAAACGTTCATGTCACTCACTTGACAGTTGATACAATCACCTGTGAACGGATCACACTCATCTGAGTGTCCTTCACAATTGCATTTCTCGCAATGTCCATCATACAACTGATTATTTACTCTCCTATATCCAGAAATGCATCGCTGCAAAAAAGTTCTCAATAACATCATCAAAAATAAAAATTATGACAAAATCCAAATTGATTTTTATAAAATTTTTCAGTTTATAACACTTTTTTTTCAAAAGAATAACTCCAAAAAAGATATAAAAGAATTTATTTTCTGATAATAAAAATTATTTCACCTCACAACTATTACCAGCATAGTATTCAGGACATTCACACACTTCAACACCTCGCATGAGCACATCAGAAAATTGAGCAACTGCTGAAGTACTGTTTAAGTTGCTCTCCATTTCACTTTTAGCTTCTACTGCTGTATCTAATGTCATCCCATAAATGCTGAAATATATTTATTCAAATTTGAATAAATACAATAAATATGATAAAAAATACTTTAAAGAATTATATAATAAAACGAAAATGAATCAAATTAGTAGTAATTTCTAGAGTAATAATTACATTATTCGCTATATCACGCATTTTATTAGGAATAACGCGGCAATATATTTTTACAAGATATTAAGTTAAATATCTACTACAAACAAGTATTAAATGAGTGATCAGTAAATTATTCACCTTGACTGTATTTGGTCCTCACTGTACAAAGCGCGGACCATCATTGTATTAACATCAGCTAAAGCTCGCATCATATCCAGCTTATCAACACTAGTGCGCATATAAGAATTATACCATCCTTTACCTTCTTTCATTGGTATTTGTATGCTAATATTTTCCCTCGGAAAGAAATCTTGCTCGCTGTGGTACTCCAATTTCACCCCATTTCCCTATAGGACGAAGAAAAATGTAAATAAAACCAACAAATCCCGAAAAAAAGTTTGTCTTAGAAGTTTACATTGCCTAAACAAAAAATGCAAAATTAGTTATACTAACTTCTATAATAAAATCAGCAATAGGTGTACTGCCTTTCTTATCATCCATTGGTACAAAATATACATAATATTGCAAGTATCCACCATAACTGTTTAGCTGAAAAAAGTACTGATAACTTTAATCTTATAAATTATTTGAATATTTCCGCACTTAATCACAACACATTTTTCTACGCCGAAAAATTATCAATGCTACTGCATTTATGAACTTTTCTGACTTAATTCAACTTGAAAATTTCAACTCTTATTTCAACAAAAAAAGCAACCAAATTTCCATTCAATTCTTTTGGTGCTTTCCAGTAGACTAGCTTCTTGCTTTTCTCTTCGTTACTATTGTACATAAGTACTCCTTCAGCTTCTAATTTTGGTTCTTCAACTTTTTCCCCTAGTAAATCAGTAAGCATCCAACCTTTACTGCTTTTAATCTGTAAGTTCATTAGACCAAAAACACATTCGTAGAAATTTTAACATGAAAACAATAATAAATTGTTAATTAATCATACAAAAATCTTGCAAGATAATTAGAACTCTATAATAATTAGCAATGAAGCGGAATGATAAATCAATTAAATCCTAAACAGTTGATAATAATAATAATAAGTTGATTATAATAATAAATAGTTGACAATAATAAACATTTGATAATAATAGCAATAATAATGATAACAGTAATCAGTGCAACTTATAGTATTTTACGTGTAATGTACGTGCAAGAAAGTGCTAACAGATTTCAATCGAAATTTTGTATTAATACATTGCATAGCTAGCTATACCTGTCCTCGACTCCACTGCTTTTCATGACATTCTTTACTGAGACCAAAACAGAAACACGGCTGGCAACCATCTGGATTTTTTACATCCAAATTGATTGTACCTTTCTGTAAAATAATTTGCACAGATGACTATTTGCGTGTACAAAATTTTTGTATTGTTTGTGTTCCATGATATGATGAAGCGAAATTTCATTAGACTTTTGAGATTTGTTAAATTTAATAATATTATTATATACTTTTGATTTAATATTTAAGGATATTTTGAAGTCGATAAAAATAACATCAATATATATATTAATGAAACAAAAGTAAAAGCATGGATTTTAAAAATCGCAAATTTATTTTTCAAAAATCCTTTCTGAAATATTACTGCGATGAACTAATTAGCACTAAGTGTACCAGTTGAAAGTGCTCTATTTCTAATATTTATGAAAAAAAAATTTTTTTTAAATGAAAATAATTGAAGCAAACCTTGCATCGATCACAAAAAAGACCTTCAACATTGGCTTTACAAATGCAACTCTCTTCTTCGCAAGAATCAAAGTTGAGTGAACCTGAACGACTGCATGGACACGGTTCACACGTTGGATGGTTGCGATGCCCAGAAGCACATACATCACAGCGCCGACCACCAAATCCTGGCTTGCAGATGCAATCGCCTGGTTTCTGTAAACTATTGCTTCATTAGTCAAAACATCAATCATTGGATACTTAATGATACCCTATTTTGAGTTAAATTTAAATTAAAATTACATTCTTTTCATTCGATAAACTTTATATTAAAAATCGAATTTTACTTCAAAAAATTTTAAAATTTCTATTTGATTGGTAAAATCCGAAAGTAAATATATCAGATTGCAGTGTTAGAAATGTTTTCGTATCAAATTTTGACCTGATCTCCAACAGCACTTGTCTCATCTCGAACACAGTTGTTATGTTCGGAACCGATAGAGTCGCAATCACATGGTTGACATGCATCTTCGCGGTAATGCGTGACACCCGAAGGTCGAAAGTACGTCCATTTACAGCGCTCACAATTTATTCCATCAGTATTATGCTGAGATATTGAATGTTCATATTTTTGTGCAATTAAAGAATAATATTAATAGTTCGTCACAATAATAAATTCTATGATCATAATAAACAATCTTCAAAGAAATTATAATTTTTATACACAATTCATAAAAATAAATTTAGAATCATTTAAAAAAGAAAAATAAAGCACATGAAAGAATTTAAAAATGGTAACCTGACACTGAATACATCTTCCACCACCTTCAAAGATGCCCTCTGGAGAGACGCTTAAACCCAAACGTTCCACTTCTTCATCGTATTCACAGTGAGTCGCGTGGTTGAAACACTGACAAGCTAAATTAATCAAATCATTTTAAAAACTAATAAAAATTTAGTTGCTTAAATAAGCTTGCAAGTTACGTTGACATATATGAGGATCGGACTGTGTTCCTTGACGCCACGGAAGTTGATTAAAGAGTGGACAACACTGACCGCAAGATTCACCACACGTGTTATGGCGGCACTCACAGCGTGACTGCTACAAATCGTAAGTTTAATAATAAAAGTTTTCATCAAAATATGTTTATTTTAAGATTCGACATCTAATTTTCAAAACCAAACAAAAGCTGTCCATAAAATAAGACTTTATAAAATGAGTTAGGCTGGTTTCTTTTATGAGTTGACATACGGTTACCAATTTTCTATGCAGTTCCACACAGTATTACTAGTTTCGTTATATTTGATGATAAAAATTTACTCCAGTCACTGGGTCAGGTCGACAACTCTCAGCATGTCCATGACAGATGCACTGACCACCGATACTGATATCTTTAAGAGCATAAAAGTAACGTCTTGTAACTGAGTGATCTAATCTATGACTCTTATGACGACGATTGATAATCATTAAATCGGCATTTAATGTTCTTAAACTCATCAGACGTAAGCGTACGTATCGAGCTCGTGTGAACTGCTGAAATCATCTCTATTTGGGAGTTTTTTCAATTACTGGAAATTGATTTCATAGCTTGAAATTATCAAAGAAACCTGCAAAGTTTCAGATGCGGCTTCAGCAGTTGGTCTTCCATTAACGAGCGATGTATAAATTTCACCATTTTCAAGTGGATCAAGTTTTGAATAGTATGATGTGCAAATTACCTGTAATTTCTTTTTAAATTCAAAACTATTTTCTCACATAAACAGGAATTCCAAAAAGCTACAACTAATACTTGCAGCTAATTTTGAAGTATTGAATGAGTACCATTTTTAGTAATTTAAATAAAAGTATTACACCTCATCATCACGTGTAAATCTTGGAACACCAATGGTTGCAGGTATACCAAACTGTCGCATGCATTCTGCATCACTAACAGCGTAATATTGCCATGGTTGGTAAGTAACGCCATCGAGAGATTTTTCCAGTACCCAAGTCCCAGGACGTGGAGCAATCGCACTTTTCACAATCACGTACGCCACTTGGTATTCCTTAAAAGGATGCTTCACTTTTTTTATTGCTCAAATATTTTGTCGTTTTTAAAACAATATTTATCTGGTTTCTCAACCAATTATTTTAGCAAATTATAGTATCATAAAAATTTTGTGTATTCGCTATGACAAATTAAAAAAACCTTCATAACACAAGCTTTTTTGTAGACAAAAACGCCATATGATAGCCCGCAATTACAACAAATATGAAAGCAAGCGATAATTTAGAAATGCTACCTGTCGCAGGTCAATTGTAATATTGACCCGTTCGTATTCAAGTCCATTCGCTAATGATGGACTTTGCCACCAACGGCGAGTACCATCAATTGCGAACTCAATTGGATGACGTTTTTTGACGTCATTTGCGTCACATACATCACATTGAGGTTGCCTTATTGATAATTTTTATTTTTTATTAAATTAAATTTTTTTGGAAATACATGATATGATAGGGATATGATGAATTCAAACTAGGTGAAATCAAGACTGGACAACATTTAAGTATTGTAAAGATGATTCCGTTGAATTAGATTACATTTGAGCAGCTTGAAACTGGGATATGATGAATTCAAGCAATATTCAGCAGCTATTAGCATAGAAAAAATTTTAAATGACAAAAATTTTATTTAATCATTTATTTATTACAAATTAATTACCATATTACTAATATAACCAAATATAAGTTTTATTTTAATTAAAATTTATCAAATGGAACCTATTGAAGACGTGTTCTACTAATTTGCAATAAATTTCTCGATGATGCTGCCCACATGTCGCATCAGATTTTATCAGCGCATTTGTTGCCAAATTGAAAATTGTAGGAAAAAGGCCATGTTCTACCATATTAATTAATATTACAATAGAATAAATAAAATGTGGAGATTAGTTTTAATTTCTGCTTTATTGGGGTTCTGGCGTTGGATTAATATTGAAATGTAGTAGTTATAATTAATTTTTACAGTAAATATAAATTATAATAAAAGATAAAATACAATTACACGCTTACCTTCTTTACTAGAAGTAAATTCTTGGTAAGAGTAGTAATCTTGTTTTGTTCTGTAGGCGCTGATAATATTAGCAGCTATTAATATGATAAAAAAATTTGACGAAAAGGCTAAATAGCCCATCGTCTTTCTTTCTTCGTCTTGAAATCTGTAGAAACTAAACTATAGACTTTTTTTAGCTTAACGAAATAGCAAAATTATTTTATCAATATTTGCCTTTTCAAAATATTTAACACCAAATATAAATTTAAAAAAATAAGTAAACTTTGCTGATAAAATATGTTATATATTTGTTGAAAAGATTTGTTAGCACTTAAAATTGCATGCCTAAACAGTGAATATTCTGACATACATCATCACACTGAGGTTATCTATTAATAATTCTTGTTTTTTTATTCTATTTTTTATGAGCAAATGAAAATTTATGTAAATTATAATAAAAATTAATATTATTGCGAGAGGAAGAATAATTACAAATTAGCCAAAATTTGACGTATTAATTTACGTAAAATAATTGATAGTAAAG
>UYYF01004742.1:0-18137 GCA_900618365.1 Thelazia callipaeda
TTTCATACATGAAATCAGTAAACCTGACGACATAAAGTTGTGCTTGTCGCAAAACATTGGAGGCGCAAACTGCCACCAATATTTTACTGTTATTTTCCTTTGAATAATCAAAAAGTATTATTGATAATTTATGTTGAGATTGAAATTTTGTATTACTTGGATCGAAATTATACAAAAATATTCATGCACATGTGCATATGAACAGCATGATTATATTATTTGCATGCATTAATATGACGCTTTAGTGATGCTCTTACGATAAAAAACTGGCATAACTCCTATTATATTTTCTAACACATTTATTTTGATGTTTTGACTTCCTATTTCTGTAGAACACTCGACAATACATACCTATTTTAGTTTCATAAAAGATGAAACATAAATTTAATTTTGCAAAATTCAACTCAATTTGAAATAAGTGTAAAATAAAAACAATAAGTGTAAAATAAAGGATTTGTAAATCATAACCGATAGGAACAGGTAGGTATAAATGCCTACAACTGATTCCGCGCAATTTATTGCAATAATACGCGCCCTGCATTACTTGCAAGGCATCTCAAAATTTTATTCCAGCCACAATGATAATACAGTTGGTTTGAATCAGTAAATTACCTGGAGACTTGAGTTATTATCGAGCAAGAACACTGCAACAAGCAACAGTACACATGAATGCAGTCAGAATTGTGCGGGTTACAGAAATGAATCATTGCTAATAATAGATGCAATAGATAACTCTCTTGATATGTAGTTGAAATAAACATTTTTAATGACAAAAGTCAAGCAGCATAGAATGCCTGACACTCATGCTTACGTCGTATACGCATAAATGAGGTATTTCCATATATAATATTGTCACAAAATACAGTAAGCTGATAGCCATATGTTCCAACAGTCATATAAATAGTTATTACACACTTGTTAGCAAACATGCAAATAATTACTGCATTTACCTTTCTTTAGTACTACTATTAAATGCTTGATAAGCAGCATGTCAAGGTATAAATTATATTTACATTGTATTATGCAATGACTCCGCTACTCCTTACAAATGCGTATTAAGTATAACAACTTTTCCAAACGTTAATTAAAGCGATAAAGCGATATTTTGACTACTTTGTCACCTCACAAAATCTTGCAAGGCATACCAAAATTTTTCATCAAATAAAATAATGGCTTACCATGGTATTAATAAACCTATTGCCTCAAATTTGGATAATTAAGCCAACGAGGGTAAAGGTCATTGCATTACATAAGTATTATGCTAACGATATTGAACGAGTTAACTTATAAGCATACAGAAAAATAATGAATAAAAAAATATATTTAATAAACTGCAGAAGTAATCATTCTTATGTGGGGATAAATTTTAGCACGTATATACAAAATCGCATTAAAAATGATTATTACTTCGTTATCATCAATGATTTTAGCAGTGCGAAATTAGAAACTTAATAGAAGGAAGAGTTGTGCACTGAAATTCAACCTATCATTCCTCCTTCCATACAATGGCTTAGGATTATTCTAGCGGGTGGAATACTAAGTTTCGCTTGGTCATCATAGCTTAGAGTTCCCATGCTTGATGCACTTATTGATCGTTTTATATTTGGTTCGCATTCAATAATAGTAACAATAGTGATATTGAATTTTATTATTGATAACAATAATAACATTGATAGTGATAATAATGCAAATGAAAAATATTAATGAGAAGTAAATATGACAATAATGCATTTACGAATAAGTGATGCATGAAGAATGATAATAGCAAAAAAAAAGATCAGTTATAAAATTATTGACGAGAAAAGTTTTGTTAAGATTTGAACAACAAGATTTCAATCTTGTACATGTGATCTTTGCCAGCAAGCGTTACAAGTGTATCACTTTTCTTGAATGAATGAAAAAGTTCTATCAGTAAAAAGTTTCTCAATGTGGAATAGAACGTAGTCATTTTTGAAGTGGTTGCGGAACGAGCACAGTTCTCAAACATACGCTCAAACCTACTAACCAATAATGTTTCTTAAAAGCTGCTTCAGCTGTAACAGAGTTTTTCATTACAGATGCAATTTAGTAATACTCAGTGTAATTAAGTTGACTTAATCTGTCATTAAGGCATAAGAAGCATTTAAATTTTACCATGCACTCATAAAACTGAAGCGAATAGCACAAACAGTGGGAGTTGTTTAAATACTGTATCGGTCGATAGTTGAGCAAGTAGATGGTTTCAAAAAAGTGGCAGTACCAGAGGTCAAGCAAATAAATTCAAAACTGAGAGAACATTTGATTTTGAACATTTAAATGTATAGAAGTGTACAGAATGCGTAAAATAGAACTAATATTCACTTAAGACTAATTCTAGTTTGAAAATTGAATAATTTATTGCAAAAATGTGGACAAAAGTTTGGTCATTAAGTTAAGTACAAAGGCTTGTAAATGCATATTGAGTAGTTTATATTCTATAAATAATCTTGGGTTATTTAACTGTATGACAATAAATCTGAATTCTTTGTAAAACCGGAGAAGCAGTTAATTTGGACATTTTTGTAAAGAGATGAGGAAAATTCAACTTGGTGCAACTTAAGTATGAAACAGTTTAAACGAATCATAGAAGTTCATTTGCTGAAGTTCAAGAGTTTGTAAAGCTTTGTTATATCTTGTATTATTTCCAGTACTTTTATGAAGGAATACTTTTGTGCTATTACAAAAAATATACAGTAGATGTGTGCTTAAGCTTAGAAAAAGTGTTATTACGTTAAAAGAGTGAAAATAAAGAAAAGTTCTGATTAAATTTGCAACTGTGAAAGCATTTTGAGAAGTCAACTTCGCACTCATTGACGCTTATGGAAAGAAAATCATTAATACTTTAGCAGTGAAAGCCGAAAAAAAAGAAGGAAAAAAGTTGAAGAAGTAAACTGCAGTCATTATTTCTTTAAAAATTAGTCACAAAGATGTGTATGCATGATATTTGTCCCTTTTATTATTTTGTTTGCAAATATTCTGAAGAAAAACAAAAAAATGAACATAAAATTTTATGATTCGCTTTCTTCCTTATATGATTTTCGACCCATTATTAGTAATAATATTCCTTCTGATTCCTACAACATTCTTCCTGAATCCTAATAATTATGATTTCTCATATTTTAGAAACTTTTATTCTTTTTTTTCTTGTATCTCTAATAAATTTTCTGTGAAAATCCGATAAGAAAATCTACTTACTTATGTTTTTTACGATAATTTATACATATGTCAAATAAAGAACAAAAACCCTAACAAACTGTATTGCTTAAATTATTCTTTTTCATTAAAAGTTATATATTTTTAGAAAGCTAACCCAACTGATAAATTAATTTTTTACTCCAAAAAAATAACTCTTATTAAAAACAATTAGCGTTTTATCTATGATTAATAAATACTGTAATAATAATTTTTGGTAAATTTTCAACATGTCATAGCAATACTCTTTTCTCTTACCTATTGAAGCGATCTTTTACATGCATGATGACATCGCGACTTGATTGGTAGTTGATAGTCATTGGTAGTTTTTTGGGAAGCATGAATACTCAGCTCGTCCTTACCTTCAGAACTCGGTAGCTAACAATACTGCAACTGTAGTTATTTCTACCCATGCTACAGTTTACTAACCTCATTTAGATATTTTGCGGAAAAGCTGCAGACAACTCATATCCTGGCTTAAGGATTATCGTCATAATGAAGCAGATTTCAGACTTATACCCACAAAAACTCTCCAGTGTACATCCTTCATTTTTGTGTAATGGTTATTTAGGTTGCACGTGAAATATTATAATTACTTATTTAGCATTCAAACTTCATCAGTGAAAAAAACCGTTCACTAAAAACTAAGCATTGATGACCACGATCGAACCTAGTTCATCATTCTTTCGCCCAAAGTCACCAAAATCATTAAATAAACTCCGAAATGAACTGCAGTTAGCAAACCACTCAGAAAATCTCATCCTTACTAGTGATTATTTATTATTCTCAGTCACTGTTGACACATGAAGCATCAGAGAATAAAAAAAAAATCCAGCTCTATTACCTGTAATGCCAAGGGATTTTGCTTCACACATGGTAACCCCAATTACTAGCAATAAAATATAGAAGTTTTACTGCAAAGAAATCACTTATATCAGTTTAGACTTGCAAAAACAAGTTAAATTGAATCTCACCCAGCAAATCAAATTTGATATTGCACTCAGTTCTACTACCTCTATTCGGGAATTATGTCTTTCTTCGGTACTTACATGACATCCACTATGTATGACCCTCAAATAATTTCTAGAAGACAATGACACGAAGAATTAAATACAAAATTCAAGCAGGTACATCTGTGTTTCATTAATAATTATTTTGAATCTCATTAATCTTTTGCTTGTTTACGTGTACTAGTCCTATCTACTGCGAACATTGCACTGCAAAAAGCTTATTTTCAGACCACAATCCTTTCTCATTACTGACAAAACGAAACCATACAAAGGGAATAAAACATTGTTCTGCATTATATTGATCATTCCAGCAGCTTAAACTTACAAAAAAATGAAATAGCGCAGAAATTATATGATGTGACAAAGTTAAAAACCATTTTCATCTGATGATCACGAGAAAATGAGAATCAACGATCAATGCTTAAATGACCATAGTTCAAGTGAAACGCTATAACAACAAATGAATTCTAACAATACCTGCTTTTCTTTTCAGTTATCCTCGGAAATAAAAGCGTCATGAGTGATTCTCAAATAAAACTCGAAAAACATGAATAGTTCGACGACAAGGAGTTACGAGTTAAAGAAAGTAAAAAATTGTTATGAATGATAGCTGAATGGCAAATTATACTAGAATACAAGGGTAAAACACATGTTGAAGCAGTAAGAATCAAAAAAGTTATTCATAAGAAATTCGTAATACTGCAATACACATAACACTCATTGTCAATGTAATCTAGAAACATTATTTAAAACCGGATCATGAAAAGTGCTGCTGAAACGTTCTAACTGAACCAGATAAATATTTCAACCGTTCACATAGTGCAGTAATTATGCACTGAATCAGTGAAAAAGTACGGGATATGTCATACATAAAACTAACATATTTAGAAAACCAGTTACTCTATTTTTGCTCATGAAAATTGTAAAAGATTGCCTAACTTGATTTCAATTTCAGCACTAATCACGAAAGAACGTAACCAGTAATGTGCCATCGCAGTACAATTTTATATTAAACAGAACTCAGGCTGATGGTAATCTTCTGAGCTGAACAATTAAGTTATAAGGTTTGAATCCTTACTAAATCTATACCTCATGTTATAAAAAAACTACGAAAATTTTCCTCTAAATGTTTTTCTAACGATTAAGCATAAATTTTAATTCATATATCTGCATTAAATTTGAAAAAGTGGAGCGTGACAGTTTTAGAGTCTTGAAATGATATTCTAATTAGGAATCACAACCCTAAACAATAAAAACCTAACTTATCAGTTTCGACCACAGCAATAAATAACGACGTTCACAAGAATAATCTGGGCCGACGATATAAAATACATTTAATGACCTAATTAATTATTCATTTTCAAAATTAACGTCCTGGTTTCATCACATTTTGTCCATGCATAATTTGAGAATGAGACTGAGTAACTGAAATGAAAAAGTGTATCAAATCTAGCGCACTCTGGAGAAAAATTCCAATAATTCTAAATAAAATTAAAATTACCTATAGAAAAAGTGACTATGTAAGATTATTTATTTGAGCAATACGGTCAACATTTAAAAATTTTACGTATTCGAAAAATATCGCGATTCACGTCTTGTGCAGGAGATATATGCATATCAGCAGTTAAAGGTAGATTACTGACAGCAGATCTGATATCAACTGTGTGTGCGTGAGTACAGTAACCATCAGTCAAACCATTGATCATATTCTGCACACTGTAGTCTATATGATTAGCTTCCGTGCTCGCTAATAATCCTAGATAATACTTGAATTCGTGCTCATTTCCAACGAATAGTTGAGCAAAACGAAAAAAAAAATAGGAAGCGAAACGCAAAGAAAATTAGATATTAAACACTACTCCATTACAACTCAAAGTAATGAAATCCGACAATGTTTTCATTAAAGAACTACGATAAAGACCCTTAGTTTGTAGTTACACTTCATCGCTACAAAATCTGTGGTTAGAAATCAATAAGTGACTTCATACATTAAATTCATCTTAAAATTCCGTAGATCCTTAATGAAAACATGCTAATGGACAAAACATGAAAAACTAAAACTTCTCGTCAAACCAATTACCAGTGTTTTGTAATAATGTATCAGATGGAGATTCATTAGTACAACCAGTAGGAGGGATGACTGCCGTTCCTGTATATCGAAATAAAGGATTCTTCAAATCCAAAGTGTTGCTTACACGATATGAACCTGCTTCTGCCCATATATTAACATCATAACTTTGCCTGAAACAATGTAAAAGCAGAAATTCCACTCAACAAACGAAACACACGCCTAACTTTAATTTGCTCTCCAATTTACCATAGCCAATATATCATTTCCTTTACAGTGTCTTAATGAATAATTTTACCTTTCATTGGCAATCATTTCGATGGCACCTCGTACTATTTGACCAGCATAAACCATTAAAGGCCTATTAAAAAGACAACGTACTTGATACCAATGTGTCAATGGTTCTGTAGGTGCCGTAGATAGCCAAATTGTTTCCCTGAAGGATTTAGCAATGAATCAGTAAAAGATAGCACGTTTTCTTGTATTTTTTTCTCTTAATATACTTGATTTTGAGAATGAAAGTTTCTTTGGCTGAATTAGATAAACACTGGAATTAAATCACAAATCTATCGGTCCTGAAAATATTGAAATAACACACGTTGACCCCACAAAAGCGACATCGAACCAAGAAGCAATTCCATGAACATGTCCAGCTTTCGTTACCATTAAATCAAACGGTATGTATATTTTATGCAAACTTGATTCAGAATCTTTTTCAAAATCAATGATCCATTTAACACTTCCAGTCATTAAACAGTTCAAATGCCAAGTATCCTGAACAAATATAACAATCACGCAATTTTTGAATAAAAAAAATAGAAATGGCAATAGAAACAGAGGATTCGTGAGTAACATAAATATAATTTTGTTTATTCCTTGAAAATAATTCTAATAAATTCAATGATCGAATTACTCACCACAACTGGCTGTTTGAATATTTCAGCAAGTGCTTGAGGTCGTAAACTGGATAAGTTGACACCATGAAAGTTTTCTTGACACCAAAAATTCGCCTTGGAGGTTTGTTCAATATAAAGAGCTTCATCGTTAAACAGAGCAAAATGCAATTCTCCTCTAGATGGAAACATTCGACCTATTAAACGAAGTATACTAGAAAGCATCAACTTTATAAAGAACTGATAAAATAGTGGTCACTGTGATTTGACAATCGCCTAAAGTTGTTTGATAAAAGAACATGAAACTTAGATGAGTTATTTGCCAATTAATTCTCAATAAACTGATAAGAATCCATAGAAGTATACCACATTTTTAATAAAAACTGTCTACAACATGGAAATATTCAATATGTGACTGTCTTCACCAGTGCTTTAGTATGGTGAGTCCTTCAAAAAAAGCAAAATTTCGAAAGACAAGATAGCGCTTCTCTGATTTTTCTTTGAGCTAGATGACACAAGAAATTAATAGTTTATTGCTTGAGTAATAAGTCATCCATTTAATCTATCAATATCTCAAAAAAGATGAAGATGATATGTAAACATCTCGTAAAATGATATAATAAAGCTTTAAATATATACCTCCCATTTTAAGAAATTTTTTGGCGTGTATGTAACTCTCAAGCATTCGCTCATTTACCAACATATAACCCATAGGTTCTGATATGATGATATCAACAGGTTCGGGTAATGAAACATCTTCTACACGTCCAGCAACGATTGTAATTTTATCAGTCAAGTTATTAGATCTAACAAGTTCCTGAAAACCACTAACAGTTAAGAAGTAGAAATAAAGAAGCAAAACTAAATATGAAAAAGCCAAAGTGTTTAGATCAAGAAAGTAAAATTGAAAACCTTGAAATAAAAAAGTTCAGGAAATAACAATATAAATTTACCTCCAAATATAAGAATAAAAACTAGTGGTCACTATTCCTAGTTTTATATAATGCTGACTTAATGTAGTTTTACAACTTTTGAAACATAATAAGATATAAAAACTATGAAAGAAAAATGCTGTATCCAAATGAACAAACCGCGCAGTGTATCGCCATAGAACTTGCTTCAACTGCATACACATGTCGAGCACCAGACTGCACAGCAAAAAACGAAAGAATGCCACTCCCTGCTCCTACATCTAATACTACCTACATAAAATTAAAAATTAGTTGCTTTGTTAAAGGAATATGTAGACCACAAGTCTGCGATTAATAGAGTACAATCATGTATGATAACCTTATCCCGGAAATCCTTTGAATTTATATGGATAGCTCGCTGATATGTTGATGTTCGAACATAATCTTGCATCATATTCTGCTGTTGAGATAAGTATCTGCGAAAAATGAAACATGATTTCGTGTTCAACTTCGGTTAAAGAGCCATTTTTGAGATTCAGTAAATTACTGGTTAGTTTTAAAGAAACTTAAACTGATAATGATCTTTATAATGAAAGTTTTTCACTAACTCTTTAAGGAAGTACCAATTAAGTAAATTTCATACAAGTCGGATTTTTTATGATATTTCAAATTCAGCAAATACAGAGATTTTAATTATACCCATAAAACTGAAAGTATTGTGTAGCAGATGCGACTTCGGTCCTTGCATCAAATACTGACACCTTCTCATTATCACTACCTGCTGAAGCTGTTGAGCGAGATGGTTTTATAGACTGGCACATTTTTAAAGCCGTTAAAAATTCAGACACATCTAAAATACTTTGCTACTAACTTCAGCTAAAAAGATTAGTAAGCCTTTTCATTTAAATTCCTGAGGTAAACTGTCATAACTTCACTTAAAGACACTGAGTACATTGAAAACAACTTTGATAAAACTAGAAACCATAATCGTTGTAGCAGTATAACGATCTTCAATTGTATAACACGAAAATAAGTTGTTATTAAATCAACTGAGTAGTATTCTACACCACAAATAAATATGTAAATAATAGACTAACATGCCTTTAGTATTTTGGAATCTCAAGATTTTTGTACTTCCAACTTTCATGTTGTTTTCCCGGTTATGAAAACCTAACAATACAGTACCCAACCGGAACACATTTAGCATTGGGATACGCCACCTCCATAATTCAACTTGACTAGCATCTATAATTAAGTTCCGCTTTAGTTTCTTGCCTTTGATTACCTTATATCAACCTCAAGAACATAATGCCAAAACCATACCAATAATGCACACAGACTGATTGTCAGGTGCAATGCCGACTGCGACGGCAGATGCGTTGTGATGGCTAGTCATAGCAGTACGATCAACTTCTACATCCACAATATGAGCAAATCCGAAAAGTCGTAAAGTCATTACGCAGCTGAACGTTGTTTTCGGTTTGACAGAACAGTCTAAAACAGAACCAAAGTAAATGCAAAGTTAAAGAAAAGCCAGAAAAGGGGATGATAAATACGAAAGGTTTCAATTAATATCCATGCAAACACTGAAAAACTGCATTTTGACTTCCATTTTTTTAACTCTAACATCCTTTTCTTCTCAACTTATTATCACTTATTATAATCTTTAGGAAATGTAAAAACATTCGTTAAGCTACGGATAAATCTGCTTGAATTAATCGTTATTCACAGAAACTTGCTGATTTAAAATTTAACTATTTATGAAAAAACTGTTTTACATTGATAAGTAAATAATTCTTCATAGAATATTTCCAATTTTACAAATTAAAAAAATCACGAGGCCATTAGTAATGAATATTCAAATTTCGTACGCACTATCAGACGGTACAATAGAAACAAGAAATAGGCTGAAGCTCAGAGCCTTGAATTTGAGTAAGCATTAATATTATCTAATCATTAATTAATATGAGAATGAACATTTCTTCCTTACTCCTGTGACTAGAAACACGGCCCAACTACGATTCGGTATCTTTGTGCAACACAGAAATGATGAATATGATATTTGATTTGAGCGCAGATATAATAAATACACAAGCGTACAGCATGCTTGACTCATGCTTTTAGTTGGTTATATCCTGTTGTGAAGCATGAGATTCAAGCTTAGTGGCACATACATTCATGTTTCCGAGACTTCATCCTATAAGTGCAGCATTGAGAATTGATGTAAGCTCTGCCAATTCATATCTATCTTCTTTCTGTTTTCTATCAAAAAGCGAAGTGGCCAAACATTGGGATAGTCAGTTATGATGCGAAGATCGAATTCTTCCAGGTATATATTTTTATTCGTCGAAAAATAAAAATCTTAAAAGGAAGTTATGGTCAGATCTAATTCCAAGCCTAATTTGCTTACAATGTTCATCTTTCTTGTCGATTTCAGTCACGAGTTGTTATCACAAATGGATAATTAGTTGTGTAGTGGGACTGAAATTAATGTCATTAAAATTATTTTTTGCATACTGCTCATTGAAAGTTCAACATGAATTCACTCACTTCTGATCATTTTCTAAAGTATCAGCTAAACACATACTCCAACTTCTTTAACACTCGACTCACTACTATTATTGTCTTTTACCACCTGAAAACATTGCTTGCTGCAATTAATTTATGTCACGAATTAGAAAGCAATGAAACCTTGTACTGAAATGCCTCAAGTCCGTAAGGAGATTCATATCAGTTTTTAGCGCTGGCCAAACTTGTGATTTGAGCATTGAAGTTAGTTGTAATGTGCCATATCTGCATTACCGATTTCTTGGAACCGCATGTTTTCATTCTATCTTTTTACAGTTCACTTTGTAACTGATGTTAGTGCTGTTATTTATTGCTGGTTCATTTATCTATTCATTAATTTATTCATTCACGCGCAATTTTAGGTTTTATCGTGAAATATGTCGCTGAAATTCAAATGATTATTGCACAGTACAAGCGCAGAATTTGTTTACAAGTATAGTGCTTTATTTTTCTAATAGCATTAAGTCATTCTCTGATAATCATAAATAAATTTGCTTCGAAATGCTAATTATTGATATTTGGTTGTAAAATAATCGTTTGAAGGATTCACTGCCATTCAAATTTGCTTGAATTTAAAAAAATGTTTACTTGAAAGGACGAGATAAGTTCGAGTACCACTTAGAACACCTCTCTTAAACATGGTTAGTTGAATTTCTTCGTTTATTTCCCACATTATGGACAACTCAGAATTTAGTTCTCTTGTGGTCACAAGCTAATAGTTGGATTTTGAGCATCAAAAAATAAATTAGTCATGAAATAGCCAATATATCTGCTATTTTCTGGCTGATTTGATTCTTGCATTTTAGAATCTGATGCTTTAATTTTGATAATCTTTACCTCATTTTATTTCCTACTTTTTGTTCCAAAAATACGAGCAACGACATGGTTTACCAAAATTTGCTGTTAGTAATTTTTGTGAAACACTTGATTTTGGTAAATGATTTAAAATAGAAATTAACTTTAACTGAATTCATTAACACTGCTTTATAATTATTATTCATACTTCTTTGGAAATATTTTCAATTATACTATGATTTTCCTTATTTGAAGGCATGTGCAGGATTTCATGGGATGTTACTATTTGCACAATGTTCTCTTTCTTTGGTGTTTCAGGACGACGTAACAAAGCAGAATTGAGAATTTCATAAGTAATGGAAGTAACTGGTACATTGGATTCGAAATGTTTGGTTTCAATTCTGTTATATTGTCATTATGTGTATTCACAGAAATTACTAGTAATTTCAAATCTTGATGTAGCTGAATTGTATTTTCATAGCAGTCAGACAAATGTGGAATCAAATAAGGCTAGTTAGGTAGTGACCAGGAAATGTAGGTATTTAATTTTAAGAACTATGGGTGAAAATTTTACGGAATTAATTCATTAATTTTCGACCTAGAACTATTCATCGTACGTGGTAGTTATATTTTGTACATTACACTTGAATTTGTCCATTCTATGATTTAGTCTTGAATTCAGTGGAGTGATTTGTTTTTTGCAAGGTTTTTTTTGCGGTAGGCTCTGTAATTTACTTTCTTCCTAATTTTAAAAAGTTTCTATACACTTGTTTTTCAGTTTCCCCATGTTGTTTCATTTCAAAAAAAAATACTGTGCTTAATTACAATGATGTTTTTTTTGACTGGTCTTGAATAGATTAATTTAATGTATTTTTTAGGCACTATTAGTTTAGTGTAGCGATGCTTCAAAGTTAAAACTAGTTGCATGTAATTTGAAGTGGAAGAACGAAAAAAATAAGTTAGTGCGCGCATTATTTAATTGTTTGTTAGCTTTCCATTGTTTATAATTGGTGCACCGTTGTTTTTAAGTATTTTATAAGGGTAGTTTACAGTTCTCTTAAAGCATGGGTGCTGATGAACCACGATTCCGTGTCTTGCATGTTAGCAATATTTCTATGACAGCCACTCGAGAGCAAATATATCAACTGTTTGCATTCATTGGACGAATCGACGAGTTTAAGGTCAGACTTTTTTCTTATCAAAACAAACAGGGCAAACTCTCCATTATAGAAAAGCAATTAGTGATGATTGTAAGCAACGTATCATGTATTATGTACTTTCCAGCTACAGTGTCCTAACTCTGCTGTAACAAAATAGAGGTGTTATAAGATTTAATTTGTTTTTCTCATGTTTCAAATTGTCTTCATGCAAGTCTAGTTTGACACAGAAGTTTCTTTTGCTTTTGTCAATAATGAGTCATACTTGTTCAGATTTATCCTTCTGATAATCATCCACAATTATCGACATTTACTCAGAAATTTGCGTACGTTAAATTTGAAGATCAGAAATCAGTGGAAGTGGCACAACATCTGACGAACACAGTTTTCATTGATCGCGCACTTGTTTGCATTCCATCCGTATCAGGTGGGGCTTTCTCAATTCCGATGCATTTGGATGGTTTTAGTTTCGTTTTCCTGCTTTAAAGCTAAATAATGCTTTTCTGGCAAAGGAATAACTTTGAAAAAGATATTCATTCCGTTATTTTTTTGCAAAACTTTTTTTTGATTGAGTAAACATCATTCTTTTCGACTTTTGAAATGTTTACAGATATGATACCAGACGAAGAAACAGCGTTAAAAACAGGTGGACCAGCTTGGCCAGGGCAGCGTCAGCTACCACCAAATGTTGTCAATCAAATCCAGGATTTAGGAGATGGGCAGCAAATGGTTATTTCATTTTTGTTTTTGTTTTCTGTTTTTTTTTCAGTAGCAAAATGGAATCAACATTTCTTAGGCAAAAAATCACCACATAAGGTTTGTTAATAATACCATCGAAAAGTCAAAATTCGCTTCTCACTTCGTTCATAATTTAATTTTGACAAATTTGGCACTGTGATAGGATGAAAGACACATTCTGAGTTGTATTATGTGTATCGTTTGTTTCAGTTTCGTCGATTACAGATTGCCGTTGAAACGCTTACTGCTGTTTGTTATTTGCGGTCTTTGATTAGGTCATTATTGACATGCACTAGAGTTTCTAAGCAGTAGTAGTTTGATAATGATCTATCGATAGATGTCAAGTTGACGGAGAATATCTTTTGGACTGGAATATATTGTCATTCGTTTCAATAATTGCTTGCTATCCTAATTGAGATAACTTTAAAATCGTTTTCTTAAGTTTTTATTATGACCTAATTCTCTTATCCATCCCTTAAAGTTTGTTTGAAATGATTTGAGACAAGCTGTGAATTTTGAAGGTTCGAAAAAAAAAATCAGATTAACGGAGAAACATCGCTTTTACAGGATGGAAGGCTTTGGCCGTACTTTTTGGAGTGGAATTTGTGGTGCTCATCATGACAGAGAAAACGGCAGCAGTAGCTGTCCTAACACTTTTATCTAAATTTTTGTTTCAGTAAACTGGCATATAGTGACTGAATTGTGAAACACATGCACACCCATATACACAAATACAAATTGTTCAGTTACGGAGTTCAGAATTTGGTGGGTCTCCGTGGTATCTCAGCACCAAACGGCCCTCGTTTTGAGCATATGTGTCTATATTGTTTATTTAAAATTAAGAAATTCGAGTTAGCTTGAGACTCAATTTTTTGCGCATCAAACAGTTGTTTTTATTAAACCTTACAGAGCACATCAGTAATGTCCCCTTCTAAATTTGAATCATGAAATTGCAAAATATTTTGGAGTACTTTGTGGTTCCGAGTTGGTAAAATTTATTTTACATAGTGTTAATTATTATAATTATATTTGATAATCATACTTTTTTTAGTTGCTTACAGTAGACCCGACATTGACCGCTTTGGGCTTACCACCTTATCCGGCTTTGAGTGCAAATACAGAAACAGCGAAAGTAGAAGAAATTCGTCGTACAGTCTACGTTGGCAATGTACCGAAAGATTGTGATGGTGAAGAATTGATGAAATTTTTCAACGATAATATTGGCGAAGTTAGCTATTTTGTATTATTATATTTTTTAACCTTTCCTTTTCGGTTTTCATGCTAAATTTTAATTTTGCAACATACTGCATGGAAGCATCTTTTATTGTAATTTAATTTACATCTTGAGTTTTAAAAATTTTTGATGAAAAGTGAAAGCTATCCATCCTCGACATTATAACTTTTTCTTATTACCCTTATTTTTCCAAACATAAATAGAGTTCATTTCTTTCCATCGTTTCATAATTGTATAGACGACTGTACTGTAGTAAATGAAATTTATACAAAATGATAGCAGCCATAAATAATACATTTTGCCTGAAATGAAAAAAAATATAGGAGAGGAATGATTTAGCTTTAAATTGTCCACTGAAACCAAAAAACTAAAATTTACCGCCGCCTACGATGTGAATGATAGCTGAGCGTGTCTCGTTGATTCCATGTCTGAAACAGTCCATTTGGTCAGTTTCGTTAGGTGAAAGACAGTTGAATATTTCATCTTATGTTAATTTTCCTTTTGTTTTGTACTTTCATGGCAACTATAGTATTATTCTATAACTAATTTTAACGCTGCAGCACTTATATTGATACTGAGTGCAACTTGGATTAAAAATTTAGTATGCAGTCACTTTATATAATTTCTGATGGTTTGGTTTTTTGAGATATATGTCTAGAACAGTGCATGTTACGGATTTTTATGTTTTGTGAAAAGGCAATTATTAACAAAGAATTTGGGAAGATTATATTAAACATTGTGCCTAACTTGAGTAAAATATAGGTGATACGTGACATGAAAACAAGCCAAAATATAGCGCATTTATAATCTAGTTGGTCTTCCCAATCATCGCTCAATGGCTGAGGCAGTGACCATTCAGTGTAAGGCTTCATACCACGGTCCTCCAATTCGTATTCTGCTTTACAGATTTGACAGCGCTTAATAATGAAGAATTAAATTTACTCCCTGGTTTTTCGATTTTTTAATGGATAAATTTTTTAAATAATTTATCAAGTTGCATAATTACTCGTGTATGCATCACGTCAAACCAATGTTGCAAGCATTGTGAGTGCACAAACTGTACAGAACCACGACATTCACATGGTGAAATCAAATTGGTGTCGTAGTCTTCTTCTAGACATATTCTACAATTCAGTTTTCGGGACGAGGATATCTGTCTGCAACAGATTTTTGCATGAAATACCTAAAGCTCGCATTGATTTATCACTATCAATAAGAATATTGGGAGTCTACGTCTTGAATTCAAAACACCTGTTTTTTCTGCTAACCTAGCACTAAGTAGAAAATCGTCATCTTGACATGTTAGAATTTCTGTCGGGTCTTCAAACTCTAATGCCATTCTTCGACTACTAAGAAGCAACCTCTTGATGAATTCAATATAGTAAAGGCATTTCTTGCTAAATGTGACATTTTTATATTTTACCAAGTAATTTGAATATTCAAACATTTAACCTTGGTTCTGATTGTTTGTTTGTTTCGTCCCAGAAAGACAGGAAAACACTTAAAGTTAGATTTCTATGTTATTTTTGTAATTACTGTTTAGATGAACCAGTTCAAATAAGTTTCTCCGAGATGTTGCTTGTCAATTTCATATATGATTAGGATTCCCATATTAGTTCAATGAATACATTGTTGTTTAAGGTTATGTACCTTCGGATGACTTCTGGTACAGAGAATTTGCCATGTGCATACGCATATGTTGAATTTACTAATCAAACATCAGTTCCTATTGCGCTACAAAATGATGGCATTGAATTTAAGGGTCGATGTTTGCGGTTTGTTTTAATAACTTAACGGTATATCGTTTTAGATTTATGATTACTAAAGTGATTTAATGTTTGTAGCATGACTTCCATTTCTTCATTTGCATGTTTATATTCTTTGACGAGCGAATTTGTTCATCACAATAAAAGATTTGGGATTGATGATGTTAAATTAAACCTTACACATTTTCTTCCCTCAGTGGTTTCATCTTTTAGATGGATATTTTTGTAACCACTTATCAAATCAAAATAAGTAACTTTTGCAGTGTACAGCATTCAAGAGTCGCTATAATCAAACCAGAAAGGAAAACAGCTGATATGGCTTTACAGGAAGTAGAAGAAGCAATTCGAGTGAATCAAAATCCAGATAAAACATGCAATGCTATCAGCAAGCTAAATCAAGGACTAGGTAACTTTTATTTTTGTTCAGTTTGATCTGTGAAATTGGCATTATTGGCTTCTTTCTTAATTATCAGTGTGATGAGCAAAACGGTTGGCAGTTTGCATTTAATGAATGATGCATTATAATCAATATCACACGGAAGTTAATGGTTCGTTACATTCATTTGTTGATCGGTGGGAACCTCCAACTTTGGGTATCTGATATTGAGCCTATGGCTCAACGGGTCGATGCATAAAACGAACAATATCCAAGAGAGGCTGTCACCTTGGAGGTTTGCCCGCTATACTTTTTTCTCCGTTATGGTTTCTCCATTGCTTTTCAATGTAACCGACCATCTGGGAATGATGCTTCTTAGAAACTAGCCGATCCACATTGGTATGTTGAGCCTTTCAAAATCGAACGCTTTTTAAACGTCATACCACGTGGTAAATAACTGGTTTCCATGCTCTCTGCAGATCGCCAGGTTCAAAAGTGCCTGCTCTCTTGCACCTTGAACCTTATCAACAGTTTCTAATTTGTGATCTGTAAGTTGTTTTCTCGTGGCAATATGTGGTTGAGAAAGTACCGCACACTTCTGAGTCTGGAACGAATTCTTCCATATATTCATTGTGCCGGTTATCATCGGCTCCCATTTTCGAGTTCCCCATCGCGGCCCAGAACTCCCTGAATTCCTCCGTCCCTACATTGTGGCTAACGGAATGTTCCTCAGTTAGTTTTCTATAAAACCACCTTCTGAACAACTCAAATCTGCGTTCTCAATTTTGAATGCACATCGGGACTCATAGCTCTTTATTATATTTTCATAATCTCTCCCGTTCTGTCAGCATGCTTAAGGGCTCATAACAGTCACGTTTGAGAGCAAGTCTGAGATTCATGCTCCTCATACACTTTCTGGTCTCCTTCAGATTTTTATCTTCAAGTATTTCATCGGCCATATACCGCACTAAGAGTGTTTTGTGAAAGTTATTCACACTTTTCTTCTTCTCTATACGTGCCTTCCATTTCGATGGCTTCTTTTTGTGCCTTGTCATATCTTCATAGCACTGTTGTGCAACCTGAAATTGCATTTCAAGATCAGTCAGATGTGGAAGGACTTTGTGTGGTATATTCACCCGCCGCTTGGTTTACGGCTCCATGTATTAGTGGGTCAACTTTCTTCGAGCTCATTTACCGCGTTCACTTTGTCTGGTCTATCTCACATCTCTGTGCTTCTTGCATCAGCACTAGATATTTCTCCTTTACATCCAGTTAAAACTTAGACTCGTGCAGTGTGTTTTGCTTGAAGAACGTATGTTATGTTTTGACACATTTCGTTGACTCCTCAAGAACCGTTTCTGCAAACACGGACGTCCTGCAATACTGATGATTGAAGCATTCGCTTTTTTCT
>UYYF01004742.1:18147-37061 GCA_900618365.1 Thelazia callipaeda
TACAAACTTCTCGCAATGCAGGAAACTTCACAAAGGCCATCCCTTTCTCGGCATCCTCCCTGCTTTGCAAAACCTCGATTCCTCGAATGACAACTTCAAGCGTAATCGTCCTACTGCTTCCTGATTCCGGTAAGCTAGCAAAGTGCTCTCTTACATCTTTCACGGAGCCTTTCACAACTTCATTTGCTTTCCGATTGTTTTCTACTATGATTCCAGATACGGTTTTTCTCTATTTATCTTCTATTTTTTCTCGGATTTCTCATCATATCCTGACTATAAGACTACACGCATTCCTCTTTTTGGTTTCGAGCTATAGCTGATCTCATTGAATGCTGAAATATTCTTTCATATTACTACCATTTCCACCATTCTGGCATCGTTGGCTGCCGATGCTACTACGTGCGTTGTCGCAACTGATCGGATTGTATTTCCGCTTTTCACTTCCATCGTCGCATCATGGCATTGCCTTAACTGACAAAAGTAGAGCGAAAAAAAGAATAGAAACTAGAAATTACGAGAAAATAGTGTTTCATCTATGATCAGGCACAATTTTTCCTCCATATTTACCTTAAACTTGGCTCATATAATCATAGACTATAATTATTGATATTTGGAGTCATTTGATGTGTAGTTTTAATTAATAGGTCATTCCAGGAATGGATCGGAGTTATTCACCATTACGACGTTCTGGATCGCCTCGACGTCATAGGAGCCGTAGCTCAAGTCGACGTCGACGTTCTCGATCTCTGTCAAAGTAATAACGCTCGTAAAATATTTTTTGTAGTTGTCAGCACTTCTAGCTATCATTATTTACTTCCTAATTAAATATTTACATAGGTCACGTCGTCGGCACCGCAGTAAATCCAAAGATCGACGCTCGAGCTCTAAATCGCGGTATTTTCATAATTGTTGAAGGATTTTTTTTCAGTTATTAATTTACTTCCTTGCGTCTTATTCCTTAGTTGTCAGGTTTATTTCCATAAAAAACCAGATAAAAACACTTTTGGTGAGTATCTGAAATCTAGAATTGCTCTATGAATAATGTAGTAATTTTTAGTGAGCGCCGTAGGCATTCAAGTTCTCGTTCCCGTCATCGTAGGCGTTCTCGTTCTAAAGACAAAAAGGATAAAGATAAAGACAAGGTATGCTGGTTAATTTTATAGATTTTCAAGAGTTTGTGTTATCACGAACATTATTATAAAGGAAATTTTCAGGAACGGCGTGATAAAGATAAGGAAAAGGAGAAGAAAGAACGGAAACGAAGTAAAAGTCGTACACCGCATAAGAAGGATGACAAACGTGAACGTGATAAAGACAAGGTTCACTTTATTTGAGTCGTCTTTCTTAGTGTTTTTCTTTAAACTAAATTCAAAAGATTTCTTACCCTATTTTTGTTTTAACTCAATGAACGACTTACGGAAAAGTTGGTCAATTTTGCCATATTTTAGGACAAAAAGAAAGATAAGGAGCGAGAAAGTAGTGGTCGAAAAGATCGAGAAAAGAGTCGAAATGAAAAAAATGATAAAAGGGATGAGAAAGATCATGATCGAGGAAGGAAAAGTTCTCGTAAGGATAAGGATAGGGAAAAAAGCAGCAGGAGAAGCGGTAACAAAAGTTCGATTAAATCTGAAGTGAAGCTGCAAATAGAACATGTTAGTCTTGCTTTCTGGACTTTCTAATTTTACGCTACATGTGCTCTTGAAACTATAGAGAAATACGGCTGTGAGAACATTATGACAGAACTTCATTATATGTGCCGTTGTTCATCATTCTTGATGTAGAAATTCTACGATGATGAGCTAATATGGGGCCAGCTGTTTTTGCTCAAAAATATTAGAATTTTCCAATCTCATTCTATAAGTATGAAAGTCCTCGAAAATGTCTCTTATTTGTAGGGTGAAAGTATGGATGTTGATTTATCAGATCAGCCCATAGCATCAGACGAAACAGCCATGAGAGAAAGGTTAATGGAAAAAGTTTTAGCTCGAAATAATGGGTCAAGAAAGGTGGAGCATTCATCTAGTGGTGCTGAATTCGCAGAAACTGACAAGAAGTGATTTTTTTGATTTTAGATTTTAATTGTAAATTCATCCCTAAGCTCTTAATCGTCTCTGATTTAAAAATTGTGTTGTATCAATCTCTCCATATGTAATTCCTTTATTTAAAATGTTTAGCTCATAATAACGTTTCAGTGAGAGGATCTAATGGTATAGTAGAATAGTTATTAATGTATTTTAGAGATGAGAACGAATCAAAGCAAAGCAGTGGGAACAGTGATGGAGACTCCCCGCAGAAAAAGAGATCTCGGAAGCATTCTAGATCGTCCTTTTCATCTTATTCAGACTGATTTTAGTTTATGATATTTTCATCGGATTAATATGATTTATAACCGTATCTCTTCTTATTGTCCTTATTTTCGAAATAAGATCGGAAATTCGCTAAATTCAATGTTGCTGCAGATCTAAAATTTCATCAGTTGTCAGTTTTCTAGTGGACATTCCATACATTCAATTTTATAAATGGTGCGAGAATCTATGATGAAAAATAAAAGTCCATGAGGAAAATAAAACTTTCACCATTAATAGGTGACATCTTTGTAGCTTCCTTTCTCAATTAATTTATTCATAAATTTAAAAATTCACTAACAGATATCATTTGTTATTGTAATATGACATCCATTGTTTTGAAAGTATTTTCATTAAATAAAGATTTCAAACTTTTATAAAGATTCAAATTTTCTGATATCAGGTTTCATCTAGTGATAAGTAATGAGGCGGCCGTTCTCTGTACTTTCTGAAGTATGATTTTTTAACTGATATAGTATTTCATTAATTCAGGTTTTGGTTGTACTACATTTGAGAAGTTGTAGAATGCACTTTTTTATGTGTTTGCTTTTCCTGATGTAATGAATTTACGATGATTTGCCGTGAGAAGCTGTTGATTTTACTTTTCATTGTAATAGTTGTTGCCATTGTCGAATATGCTGGCGAGTGGTTATTGGACTTGGTATTTTTTTGGATTACTTGCATCATTATATTGTCGGAGTCTTGTGTTTGAATAAAGATTGTATAACTTGTTTCCCAACTACAATTATTATCGGAATTTAGTTGAAACTACTCATGTTGAAGTAGTCGCCACATTTATGTGCATGTGTGTGTTTGTTTCCACCAGTTGAGTGTAGTTTGCGAAGCTATTTAATTTAACTTTTCTAAGTTCGGAGATGTATGTACTTTCAGGAATGTGATTTTTAGGAATTTAGTATTTGGGGATGTCCTATGTCAAGAGAAAGAGCATCGTAATGGTCTTATGTATATAATGAATGTATATGATTATTGTTGGTACCCTTAATGTCGTGATGCAGCGTGATGGGAATGATTTCTGAATTCAATTATATACATTGCTTCATATATTTTAGATGTACTCATTGCGAAGGATTTGGACTGTATCTCACTTAAGCAGTTCCTATCGATCTCTGACTTCAAAACAATTAGTCTATGATACGAATGGTGATCCAGAAAATGTATGTTTTCATATAATTGAGAATATTGAAATTAAGGAAAACTTTTCGTTACTTTAATGTTACTTTCATGTGTTGTTATTGACTAAAGAGCCTAGAATTTCCGGACAGGTCTTGCATTTGCGGACAGTTGAAATCGATTCAAAACCAGGTCCTGGACGAGTTCGTATTCGTTATCTTGCTTCTCCAGTGAATCCAGCGGATATCAATCAAATTCAGGGAGTTTATCCAATCAAACCGCAACTTCCTGCTGTTGGTGGTAATGAAATGGTTGGAGAAGTTGAAGAGGTTAATTGATTTAAGTAAAATTTGTTTTCTTCGTGAACTTTTAAACGTCTCAGTAAATATTTCATAAAGAGAAAATAAGTCTTTCTTTATGTGGAATTTTCTTTACAGTTCTCTAATTGTGAATGTTTCTACCTTCATAACATGCATAGTTGAACTGAACTATGCAGATTATCTATAACAGCGTATCAAAATCCTTTTAATTATTCTCAATTCTATCATTGAAATAGCATATATTTGTTTTACATTCTCTGCAGAAGCGTTAAAATAATGGTTCCATAATCAAATGGTTACGAAATTGTGCATTCATATTATATAAAGTTCAACCTTAATATTCTGTTCATTTATTTTAGACGGGTGACGATGTCAGTAGAGTACGTTGTGGTGATCGAGTAATTGCTTCAAATTCTGGTTTAGGTACATGGCAAACTTATGCTAATATTGATGAGAAAGATTTGGTTAAGATTGATCGTTCTTTGCCCGTAGAAGCTGCGGCCACATTTCAAGTAACTGATATTTTTATTATCTAATCGTAAATTAATCAAAAAATGCGGATTGGGATTTTGGAGGTACTTATATTGCTCTGGGATTCGCGAAAATTTAGCATCCATTTTATTTCAGTTTACAGCATTTATCAAAATTTTTCATGGAAATGTTGCAGTTGTCCGTAATTGGCTAATTAGCTAATTAATTTATTTTAAACTGATAATATCCTTTTTATAGGTAAACCCACCTACTGCATATCGCATGTTGAAGGATTTTATTAATCTTAAGCCTGGTGATCTTATTATCCAAAATGGTAGCAATTCGGCCGTGGGCAGAGCAGTCATTCAGGTCAGGTTTTTACTATCGCGTATTCCTATTTTAGAATAATATCATCGTTTTTGTAAGTAAACTTTACAATATAACTTATTTTAATTGTGTTCACAGATTCGTTGGAGATGAAAAATTTGATGTTTTTCAATTGCTTCGTTTTCAATGAGAAGAATTTTAGCTAGCAAAGATTTGGGGCTTTCGGACAGTCAATATCATTCGTGAGAGACCGGACTTCTCAGAGGTTGCAGATGAATTAAGATCGTTCGGTGCTGATAAAGTCATTGGAGAACGAGAACTGCAGAACGAAAAAAAAAACGTTTGGCTTCATTATTTTATGATATCTGCAGCTGCATTCAATTTTTATTAATTCACTTTCGATATCATTTGCGTTTGAATATGTATTTGGAGCCTATATGATAGACTTCATTAAGTAGTAGAGTAAAAGGAACGCTATTGGTTTCTAATTAATTATGCCACTTCATAAACAAATATATCATTTGAAGCATTTGTGTAAAGTATTGCATCTTATTTTGTCTTGATGAAATAGGGTGAAGAATTAAAATAAAACTAGTTAGTTCAATTTAATTCATCTCTTCATTGTTCTTATGATGTGCGAAGATTTTAATAATGACAAAGTTTGTCTCGCATTAAAAAGTATTTATTTTGGTATTGTTTTGAGATTAATGCTCGTCTGGCTTTGAATTGTGTTGGAGGTCGTAGTGCTTTGCTTTTGATTAGTTGTCTTGGAATAGAAGGCGTAATGGTTACCTACGGAGGCATGAGTAAGCAGCTAATACAGGTAACTGCTTCCTACTCATATCCATTAATTTATCACTTTTAATAGTATGTCAGTATCAGTAAAACAAAATCAAATTTCAATGTTTTGCTGCTACAATTGCGCGTTATGTTAGAAGAAAGCTTGTAAATGTGGAGAATAAAAGATTTTGTTTTACTGATACTATGCCGATTGTGAAAAAAATGCAAGTTCGTTCTGCAAAAAATATCGTGAAAAGTATAAATAGTTTTGAAAAAAAAAAAAAAGAAATGGATTGTGTCATATTGTTTTCCGACCACAGCTGCTACTAGAGTTATATCACTACACTATTTTTAGGCTCCGACTGGTCCATTTATTTTTAAAAATATACAACTCCGTGGTTTTTGGATTTCACAATGGTATAAACAGCATGAAAATGAAAAAGTGAAGTTTTTTGGAGTTCAAAAGAATTATCATATATCATTCTCCTAATCTAATAACAGATGTACTGTACTAGTATTCAAAGTAGACGCATCCACTTTATTGTTCAGTTGATTTCAACTAAAGAAAGCAAATCTGCCCAAAAAATTATTTCAAAAATGTTGCACTGAAACAAGTGTTTGACAACATCGTTTTGCAGGAAAGAGAAAAGATGTTTAGCGAGCTGACAGATTTCATACAAACTGGGAAGTTTAGACCGCCAAATTTTGACAAATTAAATCTTGATGATTGGCAGAAAGCTATAAGCAACACGATGAAGTCTGTGAATAGAAAGCAGCTCTTTGTATTCTAACTTTACTGACTGCAATATTTGTTTCATTACTATGTGCAGCAAGTTTCTTTATCTTTACATTTTGTATAGTATGCGATTTATGATTTGTCATCAGCTTTTAGTTCATATTTTGTGCTCGGTGATGCTGAAATACAATAAAAATTTTTTGTTTTTTTCTGAGTTACTAATTTTTTAACTGTATGATTTCTGTGACCATCCAATATTGGCATTTTATGAAGTGAGAAAGAAAATGAACGTCGGAGGGAAAATCTGCATGATAGTGAATTTATTGTGAAATGCATTGGTAGGGCATAACGAGGTATACTGGCTACGTGTGCGAAAGAGATTTAGAATTTCACATCATTACTGAACCGTTAATTTTGGTACTTGAGGTAAAGATGGGCGTTAGTACATCTGATTGAAAGGGGGAATTAGGTGTGAATGAAGTAATGGTGTCGGGATTAATTGCTGGGGTGTAAAGTTGAGTAATAAGTAGGGAAGTCTATGTATTATTTGCGATTTTACAATATATCTGATTGGTTATGAAAATCACTAATGATGAGCGTATGTAAGGGAGTGCACGATCACTGATTATGTCTAAATTATTGGGATGGCTTAACACCAAGCTGTTGTGTGCTGTGCTAGCCTTTGTAATCGTTGCAGTCACTTGAATAGTATAATTATTTTGCAGTAATTCGCAGCGAGTAACTTGCGCTTCTAAGAATGATTGATCATGATAGTATATCTCAAGTTCGGGAAGAAATGTTTGAACGTGCGTGTTTTGTATCTCAGCTTATGGCTGTATCTGTAAGCATTGCGAAACAAGCTGGTAAGATTATCAAGGTTAGTTGAACTATATTTTTAAGTGTTTAAAAAAATAAAAGAAATTAGTCACTCATTATTTAAGGGAAAAATACTTGTCTTAAATGTGGGTTATCAGCATCACGCTGTGGTAAAGAACATATGCTGGATGTTTTTGGCTGTTTATTAGGAATATTAAAGTTTGCGGAGATGACTGTGATTAGACTGTTATTTAGCATCTTAATAATATCCAAGTATGGAGACATAGTTTTGCATGCAAACTTAATTTTTTATGAATTACTACCAAGTTAAAGATGAATTCTGTGAGGGAGATAGCAAAGTATTGCCATGTTTGCGTAATAATACGAAGTTTTGAATGTATTTGAGGACAGGCTCCTGCAACTTTTTGTAACCGGCAATGAAAGTCAAGTGTTATGCTACAAATATTATTTATTGTTTTATAAAAGCATCATAATTGTCATTTATAGCAGTGGGCTCTCTCTGGTACTGGCAAATCATATTATAAGGGACCTGTCAGTTTACAAGATTTGTATACGGATGCTGATATTGCTGCACAAGATTGTATTATTTCGTCGTTATACAAACGTTTTGGAAATAGTCTTAAAATCATAGGAGAAGAAGTGAGGAATGAAGTCATTATAACTCCGTTTCATATAACATTCCTTTTTGTATCAAGCTATTGATCCAGTCTTTTCCTTCATAGTTTTAAAAATTAACTTCATTTTTATTAATTTCATATTTCTGTATTAAAATTGTTGATTATATCATTGGAAATGGCTTATAGCATTGGAGTTTGTGGTTCATTTGTGTAGAAAGGTGTAATCGAAATATTAAAAAAAGGTTTTGTTTATGTAAGTTGTTTAAGTTTTTTGACTACTGTAGGATTATTTCAAACATAACTGAAAGACGAAGGCAGGATTCAAAAATGATATTTTATAATAAGTTTCCGTACATGATGCTGTCGAGAATGTTAGTTGCTTTATAGAGCAAAACGTTGGCTGAGAAAACAGTAGTAGATGATTTTGATGTGGATGTACTGGAATTCGATAACGAATGCAGTGCAGCAATGCGTCTGATAACATCTGATGACGTGTGTAATTTTATATTTAGGCTTGTTTCCATTCTAACTGCTATTTAGGAGTTGTAAAATTAGTGACTTGAAGTCATTTTCACTGAACTCAAAAGTTTTTCAAATTACTTGCATTCAAGTTTACAAACTTGTAATGATTTTATTATTTCTCAGGTTGTAGTGTGGGTTGATCCGTTGGATGGAACGTACGAATTGGTTGCTGCAGAAGGCAGCGTATGTAAGTTTATTTGAGGTTAAGAAATATTTTTTTCGAGGATGATGCAGGAATTGATTTTTTTGCCTAATAATTTAACTTCTATTTTCTATTAATGTAGTTATATTTATGGAAATTAGATCATTTCTTTAGACTTTTCTTTATTCAGAGAAATCAAAAACAAAATAAAACCATTTTGATTTGAGGAAAAAAAATTATTGCACCGACTTATCGTCCCAACAATATACTCATGATTTGGCTCATAAACTCTGTAGTCACTGTTTTACAACTCATTTGTAACTATTTTTCAGCCCGCCAGCAGGAGGTTACTGTCCTCATTGGTGTATCATATCAAGGGCGCCCCATCGCTGGTGTTATACATCAACCGTTTTGGGGTGCTGATGCAACAGGTCGCACAATTTGGGCCATCGAAGGAATGAAGGTTCATGGCATTGAAATTGCCAAAAGTATAACTTTACATAGTTCTATTAGCGTCATAATATATTTTAAACTTGTATTACTCGTTTACTCTGGAGCATCTTATTTGGATGAAATAATTTAGGATGATATTTTTTTAAATTCATTTTCCGGGTCTTCATCTATTATCTCATGGGAAAATGTATTTTTTAACAATCTCCTCTCTTCATTCTGAAGTTGAGTGTTTTAGATAACCATGAGCGGTATGTTGTCACAAGTCGAAGTCATTCTACTCCTCAAGTGCGCGATACATTGAGTGTTTTAAAAGAAAAGAATTTAATAACGGATATCAAATTATTTGGTGGAGTTGGCTTCAAGGTAAGGTATTATGACCAATATATAAAATATCCTATGAAAAATAATGGATTTTGCTTGATTCTGGCAAATTCTCCTTTTTTTTATACTGACAATCTTTTTTTTTTGTTCAGCGTCAAAATGCTTACAATTAAAAAATTTATGATGAATTGGAAAACTAATTTAGGATTTATCCTATTTCTGAAGTTTTTAGCAGTGAATTTTAATGATTTCACTTTTATCCATATATGAGCTTTTACCTTGCTTGTCAGGAAATGTTTTTTTCTTTTTTTAGCAAATATATGAATATTTTATCAGGTTTTGAAATGCTTGGAAGGAGCTGCTGCTTACATTTTTGCTAGTGCTGGTTGTAAAAAATGGGATACCTGTGCTCCGGAAGCAGTAATTACTGCGTCAGGTGCATTTTTTTTTGTTAGAAATTATTTAGATGTAAGTTAGCTATTTTTTCTTTTGAAGTTGAGTAATTATGTGTATAAAATTTGTGTTCTATGTTTTTTGGTGGCAAACTTACGGATATATCCGGGCATGATTTATATTATGGCGCGGATGCACAAATATCGAATAGTGGAGGCGTGTTAGCCACTGCACATTGGGTCAATCATCAGGTGAGTTACGCTCTATTCTAGTTTCCATATCACATTTTAGTCATCATTCTATTTCACTGTAATATGCTTTCAGGAATTTTTGGACTCTATCCCCGAAAGCATAAAAATACTCCTGCCTGAAACGGTTGCCAAATAAATGTTTTGACTTACCTCTGATAAAAATAGGTTTGAACAAATGGGTGTGAAATGCCACTGAGGAAGTGTCACTTGTGTCTTTTGTTTAAACTAGTTCTTTGCATAATGTAACTGAAGTTTTCGTTAAATTTGATTAGTACTTTCATTCCACATTGTTTTATGTACGATTTAACTGTATTTTTCTTTAACAGTTAAAAAATTCATTTGCAAGTTAATAGTAAAATCATTTTGTTATTTGTTCGGTTTTCAGTTGCTTGATTTATTTTCATTGCAGTTTCGTGCAGACAAATTAACTTTATGAAAGGGTCAATTAATAAAACTATTTTTCTTGTAAACACTTTCAAATTTTACACTGTTATATTAGTAAGGAAAATTATCGTCGAGAAAAATATTGGGTTAATATTATGCTCACTCATTTGCAGTCACTACGAATTAGTTCGGCTGCTGCGGAAAAGCTGGTAAGTGTTTAAAGTTGTCTGGATGGACTAGTTTTTATTCAAAACATCTATGTATTGATATGCAGCTGTTCTGTTTTTTATTCTGGCATACGGGTGTTTTTACAACCAAGTTCAAGTTCCGAACGTTCTGAAGAAAAGATGAAATAGAAAGGGAGAGGGTGCTCTTTAGCTAACAGAGTTTGTAAATTCTTCATCTTTTTTTCGGCTTTGTTTACCAATCCATTCTTTTATTAACAACATAGTCTCGTAACCTTTATATTCTCGTACGAAATTCACATGGCGTACTAGTTTTTTAATGTTTGGGTTTATGAATTTCAATTAAGAAAGTCGGTGTACTCTATTCACTAAAATATTTTCTCATTTACCTATGCTTTGTGTCACAAAATTAAAACGTTGGTCGGAGTAAGCAGAAGGGAATTTTAACGAAGTTGAAGGTTTGAATTAAGTAACTAGCAGCATGATATGAATGTCGTATAGACTCTGGCTTACTCTTCGTCAGTCTTCAGTATGCATTGTGTAGGAAAGTAGCAGTACTTGTAAATAACTGGGTAGAAATTATCCCCTCTATTATCAAAATCAAAATTGAACTGAAATATTTGGATGGAAAGAAAAAAAGTAAAGTTTTGTAGACTTTGGTTTTCTCACTGTTATTGCTTGTCGTAATTTGCGCTATTTTTTGGTAAGGAATGTCTGGTTATCAAAAAGAGGTTTTTGACAAGAGATTTTTGAAAGTAATGGAGTTCGCTGCATGGTCATATTTGTTGTTGTTGCTGGTATTTCTACTCTATTCCCAGGATATCCTTGCTGTTTTATCAAATGAAAAATATGAATTTCACACGCATGGGACGGTAAGATTATTTTTCTCAAATTTTGTGAGCAGTCTTTGTTATTGATGTAAGTCATTGCAAAGACTGTTAGCAATCATTTCATGCAAAACTATGAAATTCCCAAACATAAAACCAGGCGAAAAAAATTGCCATTCTGTATGCAGTTTAAAATTTGAAAAGAATAAAAATTACCGCAAGACACTGCCAAACTGAATAAATGGTTTAGTGTGATGTATGAAATAGTAAATAATTTTTGATGAGAGTTTATTATGCACTGCTAATTTCCATTACATTTTTCACTGCAATTTTTGTCCAGATGAAATAACTTTTTGAAATAAGCAGTGAATGGAATTTAAATTTGTGATATTTGATTATGTGCATTATTCATGCAATATTTCTCATCCTCAATTTGAGAGAATTTTTCCAAATATTTTGTTGTAGAATTAGCCTGAAAAATGTGAACTGGGCATTTGCTACCAGCTTTTGCTTGAATTTTTAACTTAAGATACATAAAATATTCTTTTATCAAAATATAGCTGTTCTTCAATAGATGTAATACCATTCTAATTCATTGTAGTAATTTAATTTTGCATTTAATTAATTAATTCTCATTTTTCAATTTAAATTATTTCATAATAAAGTATTAATTATTCAAAATAATTTGGCTGAAACATTTGAAAATGGGCGCTTAGTTGCTAAGCTTGAACTTCTAGCCGTGTTATATTTGTGCAGCCGAATTGAAGTTACGGAGCAACAACAGGCAAAAATCAACAGGCGATAATGATGTAATTAAATTAGTTGAGGATGATGACAAGGTGGAAATTTGAAACATTGTAGCTTTATTATGATTTCTGACTATAACTTAAACATTTACTTTATATCTGAAAAAAAACTCAAAAATAGCGTTGCTCACTTGCGATAAAATAAAGAATAGTTATGTAATGAGTGAACAATTCTGCAAAACTTATTGCATTTAATAAGCTATAAATTTCAGTGTGAAGCAATACTTGTAAAGGAATTGGAAGATACATTAGAAAGAATGCAACCGGAAATGTGGCAGCACACTGCTATTAATGGTTTTGCACTTAAACAGGATACTGAAAAAGTATATTCTGAAGACCACGTCAATTTCATTTTGATTGCTGGACAGTAGTAAATATTTTATTCACTTACAGTTTCTGAATGAGTATGCTACTTCGCTATCGCTTGAACATTTTCGGAAGAATCTTGATTTACTTACTTTACGATGGGCGAAATATCGAATACAGCAAGATTTCAACAAATGGACAGCACTACGACATTGGCTCCGCTTACCTACTCTGCGGCGTCGTTTACAAGTTATTGAGAAAAAAATTTTTGACTAATTATTCCAATTTTATTACTAGTATGAGAAAAATTATCATGCTTTAAATTTTGTCTTAGATCCTTATTTATTCTTCTTTACTCTTAACTTTACTTTTCGTGATAAAATAATAAGCTCTAAATTTTGTGATTTTGATGTGTACAATAAAAATCCATTTGTTTCTTAAGAATTAAAAAAAATCATTGTTTCCGATTTATTTTATTTTATTTTATTTTTTTGCAATTTGTAACATTTACGTGCACAATGCGTCAGATAGTAGATATTTTTTTCAGCAAAACTTTATTTTTCTGATATATAGTGATTAGTATTGAATTACACAGTGTGTAATTATTTATTATTTCTGTTTCACTAAAAATAATATTTATTGTATTCTAGGTGCTAGAAAAGGAGCTAAAGAGTGAAAAGAAACAATCACAAAGACTTCAGCGATTGCTGAGTCGAGTTCAAAAAGTACAAGGTCTATTAGAAACAGTTAAGAAAAAGCTTCGAGATACCTATGCTAGTTTTCATCGTGAAGGTCGATTAAAATTCATTTATGTTTTGTAAATAAAGCAAAAGCCTTTTTTTTCAGGCTGCACCGAATTTTAAAGGAAAATTGTTTGTCTTAACGGAAGTTACAAAATCATTTTGCTTCCTGCGTTGAGATATTAATTGTTTAGAAAATATATGTTAACTTTTGTCATTTAATGATAAAGGTTAGTCTATATATTTTTTTTATCATTAAGTGACAAAGATTAGCTTATATTTAATACATTTAATATCTCAGTTAATAACTAGAGCTGTTGATTCATATTCAAAAACGTATTTTTAAGTTTTTGCTTTGAAAGTTTTGGTTTCTGAGCATGTAACTGTGATTCAACTACACTTTTTATCTTGCAGAAGAACGTCCTTACTCTTTACTGGATTATTAAAGTATATTATTTTTGAAAAGAAAGAAATTTTGTGCTCTAGAAATTGGCAAAAGATTTAGGCTTTTCGTCATTCATTTTAGCCAACAATGTAGAAATGTCTGAAAACCAAAATGTGATAACTGCAAATTTAGTCACAGAGCACCTTTAATGAAATAGATCAATTTAGCAAATCTCTTTTTCTTCAAGAATTGTTCTCACAAAAAATGACTTAGTATGATTGTTTTGATGAGGAAAAGTGTGGCAATTTTGAAAATGAGTTATAATTGGTCAAAGTGATTCAGTTTTCATACAGTACTTGCTATGGGTAATTATTGTATGACAGCAAAGTAGTCTCAAATTTGAATGTTAAGAATGCAAATAATATAGTTAATTAAATTGCTGAATATCGCATTCAAATAACTGCAAGATGATTTTGCATAATTTTAGGCAAAACGTTGTACTCCGAAGCAGCTATACGGAAACGTTTTGTCCTAGCGTTAGATCGTAAGTTAAAACAAATAAATCTACGATATCCCTCATCAAAGAATACTTTCTTGCCACGCTATGAGATGCAAGTATGGAAATGTAACCAAATATATCAGCCACCATGCGGGTAAGTGTTCTTTCTATTGCCTCTTCATTCATATCATAATGATCATTCAACCTACGTACGATTTTAAATGAATCTCTGCTCGAAGTTGAATTTTTTCATTCATGCTTAAAGTTCTATTTATTTGCTTCACACAAATCGCTATTTTTTCAGCTTATTAAAGCATGCGATTCAGTGATGAACTGACAGAAAATTACAATTTTTCCCAGTTTTCATTTGTCGTTCTTTACAATGTATTTTATTATTGTTTTCAAATAAAATTGCTGCATTGGCAGATTTTGTCAGCTAGCTTAGTGGACATTTATAACAGTACTTCGATGCACACATTTCATTTCGGTAAATTAAATTTAAAGTTTTGCAGTTAGAATTCAACTCCAAACATGATTATGACTCATGAATTCTAACTCAATCCACATATCGATTCTTTTGACTGCACTGTTTAAATCACTTTTTCTGTTCGTCTCATGACTTTTTTCCATTTTCTTCGCCAACTTCTGTGCCATTTGAAAATTTATAGAAAACTTTAGGAGTTTTTCGTTTGCACGTTGAATCTTTTTGTTATTATTGCAAAAAAAAAAAAAAGAAAAACGATTGATAAACATTACAATTTTCATTTCTATAGATCACAATGTGATATTATTCCAGTTACTTTGATGTTCGGTATGACTTTTAATATGCCTAAAATTTTTTGTTTTTCAAAAACTTTAGAGTTGTTTCGCAATTATATTGATTTTTCTTTTAATTCTAAGGGATTATCAGGAATGAAAGTTATATTAAGTGTCATTTGTTGTTTTTAAATTATGTTGTTAATATATGGATTTTACTTGAGAAGTCTTATAAAGCCGTCATTTGGAAAAGTCAAGACATTTCTAATTTGAAGAAGTTTATGGTTGTTGTTTAGAACTTTAATTTACGTATTAGTGGAATTATATGTAAGTTTCATGGCACATAATAAATTATTATTCATACCAATGTTAAAAGCAATTGAAAAGAGCTTTGGTTTACAATGAAATGTAATGCAAACTATCACATCCGGCACTAATTAAGCCCCAGTCTACTTTTGCATTTTCAAGTATTTTAAGTAGTTTCTATCTTTATTTCATGAGAGACACTAAAGTAGAAGACTGAAAAGACACAGTCAATTTCAGTTTTATATCAGTTATTAATATTTTTCATAAACATTCTCGGTCATTTTATATTGTCTTTTATTACTGTAACTTACCAAAATCATGCAACAAACAAACAGTACATCTGTGCATGAGCATTGTATTTTTACCTTTCTTACTATTTTCCACCATTTTGGAATAAAATATTTTTCTAGTGTTTCAATTGATCGAAATTGAAATTGCAGTAAAACCTAATCGAATTCTTGGCAGCTAAGTACTGAAATTGGAGTTAACGACAAGTGTTCACGAAAGCTTCTTCTAACTCTGAAATGTATGAAAAGCATTCTTCAGTGTGGTGGTTAATAAATATGAACAAATCAGTGAATTGGATTTTCAAATTTTTAATTACTTTGGGAAAAACTATCGATAAATAAAATTGCTGAAAAGGGGTAAACTAAGTAATGAAATTATTAGGACCAAAATACCGACAGTTCTTTTCCATTACTAAAAAATTATAAATGCAAAAATTAATTTTGTCCTTTGAATATGCAATAAATGATGCGCACTGACAAGAAAAAAGGATTCTTTTTTCTGCATATTATGTGTGTCGATTAACACAGCAAAATCATGTGAACACTTGGCAAATCACCATGTTAAAGATCAGATGAGATTTGGAGTTGCTGATTGTGTTTCTCGTAACTATGTCGATATGTGTTTATGGGTTAGAAAGTTTGTGAGTGTTTATTCATTTTTTGATATATTTGTGGGTATTGATGCGTAGGCCTTCTTATGTAGATGTATGTCAATAGCTGTTGATGATTGTAGATGCATGAGTGTAAATGCGTGGATGTGTGGATGTATATGTATGAATGTGGATCATACGTTCACATTCATACAATGTGGACGTATGAGTGTGATAATGTATAGTTGTGAACATGTAGTGATGTGTGAGTGTGAGCCAAAAACACAGATAAGAGTAAAAAACATCAAAAATTATCCAAAAATATTATATATACAGCACCTGTAATAGTCTTTTGTAAACTGGTTGATGTAGACCATACCACTTTGAAATGTGCATTTTTCCAATCATTATAAAATACGAAACTTAATATGATTAGGTATTCATAACATAAAACATTTCTGAGTACATAAATTAGTTCCTTAATTATTAAAGTTTCTGTCTGACTTATCAAAGTACAGAGTGATTAAATTTTCAAAACTCACTGCAATAATACTTTAAGTAAAGAAAGCTATAGCATTTTTCTGAGTACTACCTCAAACCTAGATAAAAAGAAAACAAAAACTGACTTGATAATGCATAGCAGCAATAAAAAATTGATGGAAGTATTATATCTGCAGTAATGAAAGTCAGTACTTTAACACTGCGCTCTTTCCAACTTGCCTTGACTGAAAATGGATTTGGAGCATGTTCAGCAAGCTTTTGTATTATCGTCATTTTTTTTTTCAATTCATAATGTTTTTGGATTCCGATGACATGGAAGATATGTGGGATACATCCATCGCTAATCCTCTTGTCTTAAGAAACTAATGTAACATTGTATATAAACATTGCTTCATGCATGCAGTAAAGATGTGATGCTGTGAAAATCAACTCAGTTATATTTGAAATCAATAAGAATTCGTTGGGTATTATCGATGGAAAAGATTTAATTATACATTTAATCTCTTTTTTTCATACTTCCCCGAAATATCATTAAAAATTCATTTGCGTAAAGCAAGAATGACTGATACTTACTCTTCTATTTTTTCTGCAATCAATGTGAATCAAACAAAGATCAGATGCAGGAGTTTCTCGTACTACAGCATGAATTCGCGCGATTACAAATCTCAGAAATAATCTTTTCTAGTTTAGGATTTGATCTACCGTGATTTTTGTATAGAGTGGGGAAAACTGATTTTTTAAAGTTCGTGAGTGTATCTTTGTCAGCAAATAATTCGACATTTTCATCATAACACATGATTCCAGAAGAATACTTCCTGTCAGCGCACATGAAGTTTTCAACGCAATGTAGTCATAGAATTTTGAAATTAGGATAATTTTTTTTTAATTTTTCTTGTCAGTCTGAGTAAAATTCAACAAATCAATTACTACTACCAAATTTTGAAACTCTTTAGCCCATAAAAAAGGTATTTGTAATGTCATGTTAACTTATCCCCGCGTTAAAGTCACAAACCACTGATCTGATTCTCTCCGGACTGTGTTTGCTCTTATTACTAAGACGCGAACTTCATAACGTTATTTCTGCTTGCAGTAAGAACAATCCCACAGATGGTAACGGTATAATTTTAAAGGAAAATCAAGCAATTTTTTCAAATGAGTGGTGGAAATTTTCGAACACTTATAATGTACAGAATCTGACAAAATGAGACCGTCAGAGAATTTTAATCGTGATCTTTGAATCGAATGAGCATTAATGTCTGAAGCATGCAAACTTTCTTCTCTTTCATCAACTTTATTCTTTCGTATGCTTTAATTTTGAATTTGCGGTCTATTTAGATTTGTTATTGAGTGTCTTGGTATTTCATTCACTAGTCATCAAAAAAAAGCATTACTTGATACACAAATTTAGTTGATCTGAAGGACTTGTTCACAGTCATCGAACTGCACATTTGCACGAATTGTTTCGTCTTTTGCTTGCAGCTATAGTTTTATTACTCCTAATATTTATATTTTGGCAGATGAAAGACTTGATGTACCATATACTTAAAGTAATCAAAGGAATAATTTATCCACGAACTGTTTAAAAGTTTAATAGCCAAGCAGATTATAAGTACAATAAAGCTAATGGCTGTTTTCGCCAAAATAATAGCTTGCATTTGCAATGCTGTCTACATCGATTAAGAAATCCATAATTTTCTCAGTAAGACTCATCAACACAGTAAATTTTTTATCTGTCATCAGTACAAAAAGAAACTCTACTTCTTTTACGATTTTTTTTGATTTCAAAATAATTGAAACCTCATCCGCAATACTTTATAAAAAATCATGCAGCTTAAGAACTCTAGTTTGATCTATTCCTCTAGATATCCTCATTCTCTGGTAAATTGCAAGTGAAAAAAATTGTTTACATGAAAAAGAACCATGTAAATTGACAATTAGAAATTACCGGAAGTGCTTCTCCAAGAACATCTAAGAGCCTCTGGCATATTGCTGCAAAATACTAGAACTGGATAAAAATGTTCAACGGAACATTAAAAATAATCACAATTCTTGACTGAAACAATTTCTGTACTAGAATTACTTGGTCTCCTTAACAACAAATAATAAGAGGGGCATTATTGCTTTATGTTTGCTTTGTTTCTTAGGTTCTCGCCTTATAAAAACCTAATCATCCACGGAAAACCTAATCATCTACGGCCTTTATCCTCAAAGACAGTATTTGATTCAGTTTTTAACCCACTAACTTCATGACCAGCTCGTTTTTCTTGAAATCCATGTAGTTTTTAAATCAATCAATATCACACGGAGATTATTCTTCTTTTCTTTATTACTGATTCCGGCGCAGGTCATATTCTGGCATTCTCTTTGCACTCGCCCTACGTTCAGTTCTGCTGTGCTCATCTCCGCTGCTTCGTCCTCGTCGAATCTGCGGCTCTGACCAAATGAGACGCTTTCGAGCGTCTTCTTGAGAACTATCGATTGAATGTGTGCCTCAAAGTGATGAGATATACTGATTTCCTTCACGTAACTTTTATGGAAGTTCGTCACTATCCTATCTCAGGTCATCACATACGTAATTATTTTGGTCCTTCATTTCATCCCTGCCCCCAGTTTATTAGCTAGTAAATCGTACTTTTGCTTCTTCTTGATCTCGACTGCTGTCAACCTGCCTTAACCAGTGATGGCAGCCTCTATCA
>UYYF01004743.1:0-26627 GCA_900618365.1 Thelazia callipaeda
GACTAAAATCTCTGCACGGACTTTATCGTAGCTTTCACGGGCATGTGCACTAGTCCTGTTTTCCACCATCCCAACATATTTGTACCCTTCAGTTGTCTCCAATAACGCTGCATTTATCAGCGCATACTTCGGTGTTAGTGGCTGACTTTGCTGAATTCATTTCCAGTCCTACCACATTAAGAAACTTCTTAATCTCTTCGGTCATAGATTTCATAATATCCTCGTCGATCGCAAAGATCTTGGGATCATCCACAAACAAGAGATGATTAACTGAATCGAACGCTTTTTTGATGTCATACCACGTAGTGTAGAATTGGTTCCCGTGCTCTCTGCGAACCGCCAGGTTTAACAGTGCTTGTTCTTTCGCACCTTAAACCTGGGTAACAGTTCCTAACTGATTGTCTGCAAGCAGCTTTCTCATGGCAACATCTAACTGCATGGCGCGTGCTGCACATTTCGTTTTCAACTTGTAAAAGTTCGACATACGAGTTATTGGCCTGAAGTCGCTGCTTTTACTTATGACACCTTTTGGAATCAGGTAGATAGTACTTTCATGGAATCACGGATCCTGTTCCTCCTCATTCAGGCAAATTCTTCTTTCTGTTTTGTACAGGTCTGGATTCAAAGAGGTGCACTTCTTAATAAAGAAGTTATAGACTCCATTTCTGTAAGCACGGACGACCTGCTATACTGGTGATCACAGAATTCGCTTGCATTTTCAGTTATTCGAGGTTAATAACAAGAAAACTTCTCGGTATACAAAGAACGACACAATGGCCATCTCTTTCTCGGCATTCTTCCAAATCGGTCAAGGACCGATTTTAGCATCTATCCTGGCCATCTGCTTGTGAAATTTCGATACGGGCGAGTGCTTCAAACATGATCATTCTGCTGGCACCGAGTTGGGGCACACTGGCAGAGTGTTCTCTTACATCCTTCACACAGCTTTTTCCACCGCATATGTTTTTCCATTTTTTTTGTTTATGATTCCAGATGCAGATTTTTTCCTTTTTATCCTCCATTTTATGTTTCTCAGGGTCAACCTCGGAGTCAGCTGCTCAGCACTTCGGCAACGCCGATAACTTTCCACAATATTTCACAATATTCCACAATTTCCAAAATATTACATATTTATATAAGTGTACCTAGATTGTGGAATATTCTGAAAATTATGCAATATTGCAGAATACAACCGTGTGGGACATTTTTATTTCTATGCTTCTTGAATGCAGGTGCTCCGAGTCTACCGCTCACCACCTCTATATATTTATATAAATATTCTATTATATTAGTACGAAGTTTAAATTTTATTGCTATTAATTCTCAAATACCCAGGAAATTAATCACATTGGCAAAATCTTATTCTTAGTGAATGCTTCTAAAAAGGTTGTAAAACAAGAATCAGCGGGAGACTGCGAATTACAGCGATAGAACAACCCATGTGCAGAAAATTTGTAGCTCTTGCTGAATAAAGTAGTTGACAATCTGCTGAACATTCGGCAAATAGAACACTGAACTTGCAAGATCTTACCAAAAGCATTTTTTCAACAAAATCAATATAATCACTTTAAAATTTTTGAAAAGCATCTTTAGAAAATTTTGTTGCGAAAAGAGAAGAAAAAGCGACCACTAAACATTTTTTCTTTCGGCATCCTTTAAGAACAAGTTAGTAGCAAAATAAATTTCTTTTGATTCAGATGAGTCTTTTACAAGAGTCCCGACTATAAAAGCAAACTTCAATAGAAAAAGCCAAATGGAGCTGTCTGATAATATATGAGAGCGTATGCATTACCCACCATTGTTTATAAGTGAAATTAACGAGTGACTGCAAAAGCATGCGATTCATACTAAATACTGGCAATTTTCAAAAAATTTTAGATTCCATTTGGACGTGATCTCATTGCTTTGAGTGCAGCCAAATTCATAACCCGATAGTTTGTTTAACCAAGCATGTTTCCCAGCAGAAATGATGTCATCTCGTACTTACTTTCTCTTTTCAGTCATCATTAATATTTTAGTTAGGAAAACAAAAAGCTCACTTCTCAGTTTGAACAATTTCTCTCATCAGCTCTAAATGAGAGTAGTCGTAGTTCATTCTGAGTACTGGTTAAGTTTATAATAGCTCAGTTAGGTGTCTGAAGGAATGCCCCAAGGCAGTGTGTTTTCGCAACTTCAATCAACAACCCATTCCTTCCCGTTTTTTTTCTTTTTCCCTGCACATTGATTTTCCATGCTGTTTTTTTTTCACCAAAGAACAAGCTGGTGGTAAAGTACAATTATCGCACGTACACATATTTCCACATTTAACATTCCCACTGCTTTCATGCATTTTCTGGTTGAGCTCTATTCATTGTACATACACACGCACGCACCCATACACACAATCACACATACACACGGCACACGCACACGCACACGTCACGTACACAGAAGATGAATGCACTTGAGCACATATACATACACCAGGACAGACAGCCGTGTTTGATGGTTTACTTGAACGTTCTGAAATATTGGTAAGTTAACGGTGAGCTCACTCCGCTGATTACACTTTCTTTGCTTTATTTCGTTCCAATAAGAGAGCACTTCGCTGAAAACTTTTGCTCTTTGTTTTCTTTTGGCTGCCGGCTCGACCAACTTTCCTCTCTACTTTTGATTACTTCACTTCAAATAAAAATCATTTTTTTTGTCCATTCCTCGCATTTATTTGATCATCTTCAACTTGAACTAAGTATTCACTTACACCTGACCTCTAAGAACTGATGTAAAAATTTCGTTTTCATTGCATATCACGGTAAAGGTTATTTCATTCATACTGGTTGTTTCAGATCACTGCAAGAGGAACTTTCCACTTAATTGCTGTTTGTAGTGAAGAATCATTTCTTTTGAATCAGTTTTGTCACAGTAATTATATGATGCCCTGACAAGATGATAAAGGTGACATCTGAAGAGTGCTCAAAGAGTGTTACAACTAGCAAAAAGCTGAAACCAATACCTTTGCAAGAAAACGTCTCAGACGTGCTTGCCAAAAATTTCGCCTCATTGTCATTTGCTGATAAGCAATCATTTGTCGCTGATAACTTTTCTTCTTGCACCAGAGTCAACAAAAATGTCAGTCGAAACCTTCAAAGGATATCTCCATCTGACTTTGTCAGTTTGCAAAGATTGCGTTCTAGCGCTTTGGCGTGCAGAACAAGTACGGCAAATAAAATTAGTCGAGATGATACCACTCTGATCGATGACCTCTTGAATAACGATGCTGTTAAGGGAAATAAGGTATGCAGGTGTTTGGTCCAAATACTTCTACCTATTTGTTTCATTTTAATTAAGAAATTATTAAAAGCACTGCATTTTCCAGTAATTTAGTACAAATTTTTCTCACTTGTAAAATTCCTTTTTTATTATATTTTTTGTTTTTTTCTTTCGTTTCTTGTGTTGTGATTCAATTTCTATAATTCTACCGCTTGTTAAATCACAAGCGATTGAAAAAAAAGAGCTACTATTTCAAACTTGGCAGACTACTTGTTCATCATTTACATTGCTTTCATTTTTCTGTATGCAACAGATATGGTTCGCTTATTTTTAGGAGAAATACAGTAGAAATAAATCAAACACTAAAGATGAGGAGCTTTTTTTATCGAAGAAAACTTCGATGCAAGGTTCTTCAAGATCTAATAAAAATGAAGACTGCGACCAAATGGAATTGGTTAGAGGAGGAACAAGTGGAATATCCAATTTTAAATCTGAGGTCTTACTTTCTAGAGGACCTGTTCGAAGTATGCGTAATACTACTGTTGGCCATGCTCCTTACTCAGCAATAAATAATAATTCTGCTGCGGTTGCGCATTTTAGCACAAACATTGAAAATTACAGTTTATGCAGAAGGTATCAACATAACTTGGAAAATGCCGCCGTCTCATCTGTCGTTGACATCACATCGGATTTGACAAACTTCACATCAAGTAGCTCTACTCCAGAGACCGTCCAGTCGGACTTCGGCTACGGTTCATCAAGTCCACAGCAGCAGATCTCACCAAATTTGGGGCAGAATACATCTTGCAGACATGAGGATAACACTCAACTTCCTGAGGATCTTTCGGATTTCATTCTTAAATATTCTCACGAATATACGACTGCTGACCCATCACCAGAAGGTGAAACATCAGTGCGATCTAGGGGCAGCAGCATAAGCGATGGTAATAATCAAATGAATTACGATAGTCCCTTATATCGGATACTTTGTGAAGATATTTGTCTATCACCACTTTCTGCAAAAAGTGCATCACAGTGCTCTCCTGTTTTACCACGAACATCCGCTCATATTCCGGTTATTTTTGAGGAAAGTTCATTGAATACCACTAGTCCTTCTATAAATTTATTAAATTCTGGACCAGTAGTTATTAATCAAAGTAGACGTGAACGATTGACCCAACGACATGCAAAAAACCGTTTGCGTGCTTTAATTGCTGACAATGAAATGGTGGAAGCCTGGGCATGGACTTGTAAATGTATTCAGGTCATTTTTTAACTTCAAAATCACTTGTTTTGTAGAAAAAAATAACTCTTACAAAAAGTTGCAAAAGTATTTTGATATTGCATACACTACTTTTTTTGCAACTTCTTATTTGTCTAGTCTCACTGAAATATTACGACCATTAGGGATGATACTGTATCAAGTTTGTTGCATAAATCTGGATTTGTTACTGTAAAAGTATACAAATCTTCACTCAAAACAGATCAACTCAGCGTAGTTATTTAATTTCTTTGTTTTTTGTAATCAAAGTAAATGACACTCCTCTGTAGTAATATCTTGCATTACAGGAATTAAAGGATGCACTGTGCTATCAGGATCCAGATGGAGACAGCCTTCTACACATTGTGATTCTACATATGGATCTTGCCAAAGTGTATGCACTTGTTGAGCAAATGTTAAAATCTGAAGATGCTCAAACACGACTAGCTTTCGATTTGCCAAATCGAGTTCTTGAGACACCTCTTCATCTGGCTGTACAAAAAAATAGTGCTGAATTGGTGGCGTATCTGGTCGAAGCCGGTGCAAATCCTAATCATCAAACAGCATCACCTAGTCAACAAACACCATTACATTGTGCTTCATTGAACGGATTTACCGAAATCGTTGAGGTGATCTGATCACTGAATGTAATCACTAATTAATTATGTAAAATAGTTTATTGAATTGTTTCTTTTTTCTGAAGACGGTTTTTTTGGTTTCTTACAACACATAGGTCGGAGATCAAAAAATTTCTTTCTTAATTTTCAGCTTGAGTATGATAATTTTCTTTAGATCCTTTGTTCAAGTGCGAAAGTTGATGTTAACTTACAAAACGGAATGGGACAAACGCCTTTACTGTGTGCTGTTAAGGAGCATTGTATGGACTCAAGGAAGAGTAGACTGTATATTGATAACAGGCGAACAATAATGTGTCTTTTGAAATACGGTGCTAATCCAATGAGTGTAGTAAGTTCATTTCCTAGAACTTAGATTTATTCTGTATTTTCATAAAAATATACTTTAATAATTTGTAGTAGCGAAAGCGATTCTTGACAAGAAATTTAAACTCTGATATTTTACTGAAGACTTTTTGCTTTGACTGTGATATAGCATTAATGACTCAGTTTCGTATAGGATTTATATGGGAACAATATTCTTCATTACGCAGTGAACAGTTTAGATGCAGATCTTATTGAGGTATGTTTTGTTCTTCAGAGTTCTTGAGTCAATTTCTTCTGTCTCTGCATTATAGACAATGTTTAACTGCGGTGAAATGTCTCAAAATAAACTTACATTTGTCAAATGGGAATTTTATCGCTAAGTACAAATTATTTGTTGTTAGTGTAATCTACATTAATAGTTTACAAAAACAGTATCACTTTGAAAAAAAGAAGTGATTTTATGAAAGTTACAAAAGTATGATTTCATTCAGATGTTCAAATCATCTGTAGATGAGGAAACTATTGCAAAATTGGCAAATAAAGAAAATATTTGTGGAGAAACACCACTGGACAGTTTGCATTGTGAAGCTGGAACACAAAACGAACGTCTTCGTACCAATGTTTTCATAAGCTTGTTACGATGCGGTGCTACTATCAAATCCCACTGAATTTTGTCAGAAGTTTTTCTCTCTATCGTGAAGCAGGGTATTATTATAGCTTTCAAAAGTTAAACAGTGATATTGTTGGCATACTTTGTTTGCTCTAGAGCTCTTTCGATGTGATTGAAATTTTGAGTAAATTTTTCACATACCATCTCTCTGAAGTCTAGAAAAATATATTCAACTCTGAACTTAAAATTTTTCAGTTCTCTTCAGCTTCAACAAATTATACTTTTTTACTGTTAAAATAGTTTACTTTTCCTGGTCCCTGAATTAATTTGTTTAATTATTCACTTTATAATCAATTTACAAGCATATATCAATAATCTTTATGCATAAAATGGTCATTATTGATGTACCTCATTATTTTTTATTCATTGATTCGTACGATCGTTTTAAATCATTTCTATTAATATTTTTTTCAAATAATTCAGAACATTGTGGTTGTTTAGAAGATGATGTGTTTTTCTGTCTTAATCGTCTCTCAGTAGTACTGTTTTGGTCTTGGCAATTTTTGGTAATTGATAACCTGGAGAACTTGAAGACCAAATATTTGTTTTGGAGTAGAAGGCTGCTACACATAATTATCTGTTAATATTTTTGGTCTGATATTTTTATAAGTAAACGAACATTGTGAAATCTATCAATTTAATGAATAGAGTCGATAGCAGTGTACTTCATTTTACATCATAAAACTTAAACTAAAGGCTCTGTGATCGGATTCTTGTTCTCACAGATTTGAAATTTTTGAATTTAAAGGGTGATCTAAATGAAAATCTTACTGACCTCAAGTTTTTCATAATTATAATCAGTTTCATGTACAGATGATATTTTGCAGAGAAACCAAAACTTGAAGTTCTATCCTTGGGGTTGATTTCAATGGATTTATGGATTTAGATATGCGTTTTTTAATTGGGAGACTGTTTAAAAACAAGAATTTGGCTCTAACGTTATCACTATAAACAAATTATTTTCTCAACCGTCCTGCTACAGAAATACGCAACCAAAATTATATTGCATTCAAAAGCAGAATGGAAGTCGTCAGATTGTAATGATCAAGGATTTATGAGAAATTTTCTCTTTTGCATTGTATGTGCTATAAGTATGCTAGTATAGAGTTTGAATATTGAGTGACTAGATGTAGATGGTGAATGGTTTAAGCCAGGACAACGAGAATTTAATTTTGGACTCAGAGTAATTATCGTCCTATAAGTCGTAAAGAAGTTATATCTGATGTGTCTTTGTTACAGACTTATATTAATAAGAAGATTTCATCATAGCAAAGATTCGTATGCAGTTCGAATAATCAATTTTCAAATTTTTATGGAAATAAGTACTCATGCGATATAATCAATGCAAGGTGAAGTATAGAAAGACCAGGTCGCAAGCAAAGTTTGGAAATATGCAGTTTTAGGTTTATTCATAAAATACAAGAAGGAATATGTATGCAGATGTGTAGGGAAAAAAGTTGAAATGAAAAACAAGATAAGATTTGAAACAATGCTGCGAGGAGTTCACTGTTAGTGGGATTTATTGCCAGGAACTGACGTTTCTGAAACGCCAAAACTGTTGTAAATTTCATATAAAGAGCCGATCTTTAGCATAAATTAGCCTAGTTTCGAAAAACTGATTACTGATACTGAATGTTGAAGAAGAATAATTTACAAAAATTGATTTCAGAATACTTTTAGAAAGATATATGAATAGTTGAAAAAAAAAAAACAAGTGATCAGAAGTAATTGAAGCTGTCTTTTATTTTCGCACAGTGAGATATAATAGCTATTATTGATACCAAAACTCATAGCACATGAACATGGTGACATTGGAGATGACTAGGAAGAGATAAGTAGTAAGTGAAATATTTTCCAATCTTCGAATGACCCTTTCCCAATGAGTAGGTAAGCAATGTCGTCTTTGGGCTTCTTCCTTCATTTGAATGAACTCTCTCATCAAATTGACCAATAGCTCTAGGCGCTGTATATTCAATGGTGGTGGTGCTTCAGCAATTGCTTCTGATACTGCTGTTTCTTGATGACATTCTGCCATGTTTATCTGTAATATGTTCGTAAATTTTCTTTATACTTTTAAAGAAGCGAGTTCTCTTGGCGTATCACTTTCTGACTTTCAAAAAGCAAGAGAAGAAAATACACGTTGGTTTGATACTTAAAATCAAAAAGTACTTGAGATGTAAGAACAGAAAACAAATAAATTAGCTAGACCTCCATCACGCGAAGTTCCTCTTTTATGCAGTAGTTGATGGTTATTAAATACTCTTTCAAAAATTGACAACCAAGTTGTCAGGTGAAAACGGTTCTAAATACCTGCTGTTTCTTTGAAAGTCTCAAACTTTTTATGGGTTTCATAAGTGTAAATATTGTTTCCGATATTATTTCATGCCATCTGTCACACATTCAAAACCATATTATACTGAAACTTACTGCATAAAGTCCTTGCTCACAAAAAAACCTTTTTTGTTCCATGAAAACAAACATTTAATCAAGTTTCAAACACGACAAGAGAGGTGCTTGTGGAACTATTCAGATTGAAATAAATTGTATATTTACGTCAGCAGGTATGATATCTCGAAATGTGAAGCTTTCAGACGTTGAGGTTACAAAACGCGTTGTAATGTCGTGGTTCCGCTTGATGTCTTCACAGCTAGCAATACGAAACTTCTTGGGTACGTAGCAGAAGAATAATCGCTTGGCAGTCAAGAATCGTAAACACCAAGGAATCGCCTGCAAGAATATAGCAACAAAATATTGTGACTCTTACATTTTAAATCATTTTCTTAGAAGTATACTTTTATTTCAATTTAGGAGCATAAAATAATCATTATTGCGCAACATGTTGAATAAACAAATAAATAAAAATTATTTAATAGATAAATATTAAATAAATAAGTAAACAAGTAATTAAATAAATATAAGAGGAACCTGAATATACTGATGGCGCAAAGCGTACTTCTCTAAATAAACAAATATTGAACTAGTGCATGTGGCCACGCTTATGATAAGCATTTGTATCATATGAAATAGCCCTGTAAAATCGCTTAGTAAACGATGCAAGCACTGAAATTTGCTGTCTCTTAAAAGCACAATTCTACACAACCAAAAACCAACCAAGCAAAGGCACATCGGAAAATGAGCCTCTTTGACCTGGTATTGATTCCAGTGCAAATTTCATTTCGTCAACTAGCATCAAAAGCATAACAGACATACTTAACAATGTCATAATACCCAGACGAAATTTACTTTCTCGACGACCGGTAGCATTTATTGGAACATGAAAGCCAATAACTGCTACAAGGCTCACCTAAATAGATACCGAGGTACTAATTGAATTGTATTGTAGCCATAATTCGAAAATTTAAGCACCAATTATACTTTTGTAATGTTTTCATGAATTTTAGAAAAAATGCACTAATAGGACATACTTTTATATTATGTACCACATCTCATAGGTGACAAAATTTTCTCAAATTTCTGATACACAACCACAGATCATGATAATTTATGTGCTCAGAACTAAATTGCTAAAGCATAAAAATTTCTCTTGTTAAAAAATAAGTTGCTCACCAAAGTGGTTGGGAAAACAAAGTTGAAAACGTAATAAAATGACTGTCTTCGAAGGATTAAAATCATATAAACTGAGGAAAATGATTCTTGCTGGAGATATTCCATCGTGCCTGTAGTACTGCTTGAATGTTTAATGTTGCTTAGCTATTGAATTCTTGCAACTCAGTATTGCTAAATTAAGATTTTTACAAAAGAGTAATAAATAATGGGACATTTTGAATTCTCTGAACATTATTTGAATCAAAAGAAATATAAACTAATTTTTTGATATAACCATTGAGTAGTGTAGCATTTTCTAGCAGCCATTCTTGATTGTCATAAAAATCACCAAGAAATACTTCTTGTTGGTCAACAATCAAATTTACGTATTCATACTGATATGACCATGAACCACACTGCAAATAATAGTTATTATTTACTGTCAATCGAATTTATAATCAAAAAATCCAATTGATTAAATACACAAAATGAATAATAATGACGAATATAGGCAAGTCAAATTTTTGAAGGATGAATTTCAATATATCAAGAATTTTATTATTGGCGTGGTTCATTTTTATTCTGCCCATAATCATTAAAAAGCTAACAGCTTAAGAATTAGAACAGCAATGTCAACAAAAAAGGTTAAAAAATAAATTGCATTTTTTAAATCTCTTCAAGTTATGTAGCTTGAATTACTTGACAGAAATAAAAAAGTGCTCTGAAAAAAACAAGGAATTTATTGGAAGACTTTAGGACAGTGATCAAAAAATATGGGTACCTCTGTATCAATATATTATAATAGAGTTCACAACATTTCAACAGAATATTTAGCGTATATTCTGACAAACATTATTATTAGGCGAAACTACTATTCCATTTTATATATGTTACATGATTAACGATGATTTTGAAGATGGAATATTGTTTGGTTGTTTTTATCTTCTAATAGGTGCATGAAAATTATACTGATAGCAATTGTTAAAATTTCGCTAGCAATAATTTGAAAAAATAAAACACAATTTTTCATTCATTGGAAACGTCACTCTTCAGAAGAATTAATTTTGATGCACTAGTATTGTTTCTTTATAATGAAGCTAATCCAGTTGATAAGCATGCAAAAAAAAAAAAGATATTTCCCTCAATTTTTTGTAACCCTATTTTATTTCACACTCAATACTCTTATGTAGACTAAATGACAGTTTTCATCTTAGCAGTCTGTAACATATAGCTAGAAAATATATTCTGTAAGTTTCTTAACTGAACGCTTCATTTATGATCGTATTTGAAAGTAACTAACCGCGAAAGTACAATTTTGTACATCGAAAGGAAAGTGTTTAACATTTATGGGACATAGGGCACGTGCAGTGACAGGAATAAAAATACGTAGGCGACCACTGGCATTGATTTCCGCAACTGAATCAGAAGCATAATCTGGGACACGACCTTGTATACTGAAATTACTCGTGCTGAGAAATATTGGGATTGTTTGCTCTAAATTAATCAAGTTCTATTTATTTTATATTATTTATTCCTTTCGTGGTTGAAAACACGAAAAAAGATAATAAAAAGAACGAATAGAATTTGATGAATTTAGATTTGGTGACTTAAATTGCTTTTTTCTAGCACTGAAGAAAATTGGAAGAAACCAATGTATTATTTTGAGAATATTACCTGTGATATAAGTATAATTCAGGTTTCCAAACCCAGTTTATAGGTATGAATGTTCTATTGATATTATCAAATTTGCTGGCGTTCCATCTCAGTGATCGATCAATCCACCATGCATCGAAATAACCGGATATCGTTGCTATGTTATTTCGTTGATCCTGAATTATTCCAAATAAATAACAGCAAAACAGATTTATAAATAAACTAATTAATTTATTATTATTTGGAAAATTTTACAGTACTGCTTAATGAATTACAACTAAAAATTTTGTTATTTTTTTCAGTGCTGTGAATGAGATAAGCTGATTATCCATATGTTTTTTTAAAGTATGAGCGCGAATTGCATCAACAATTAAACTATTGTAAAAGAGTTTTTATAGAATATAAGTTTGATCACTCATCGTGACATCATGTTTAACTGGAAGTATTTTTTAACTGCTAATCTTAATTAAGGACACTCTGTTTTTAATTTAATAGTCTCTATTTTATCTGGTATGAAACAGACCAAATCAACGATTTGATAGAGAGCTGCTCGTACATGAACGTCGACTGGAGTGTGAAGGTGCTGGACTGGTCGTTGGAATGGTTGTGCCCTAGCCTTGATATCGTTCAAAAGACGTGTATGTACATCTTTAATATTTTCATTACTAGTTATTTCATCTTCGTTTCTAATTTGTTCGTCATCCAATATATTCCGCTTTTCAAAACTATCCGATACTACCAGAATATCTTCCTTGGATACGAAACCATATATCACTAAAAATTTTGCTGCTAACTATTATCTTGTATTTTCCGAAAATCCTACGACTGTCAGCTAATAAGCAGCTTTTATGAGAAACATCTACAGTGTGCTCTGCTAATTTATATAAAATGATCATTAGTTTTGTACATTGGCTTTTTTCTGAAGAGACCTTAAAATTTGGAAACAGCTAATAGGCTAACGTTGCACAGCAATGATATGCAGGAAGCTCTGCGTGATGACATGTCCGAGGAGCATGAAGTAGCTGAAGAAGCCAAGTAATTGAAGTCTATCAACAACAGTGTAATTGCAGAGAAAATTTTGATTAATCCATAACGAATATCTAAAATAGATTGTAGTGAAAACTAAACCAACTTAAAAATTATCCAGTATTTTTTTTTAATGCGGGAAAAATGAAAAATCAAGAACATTTAGACAAATAATTTATTAAGTGAAGACGATGACATGGTTTAGTTCAAGTTCAAATACGAAAACATAATTAATGTGGATATTATTATTTGTTTGATGCTACGAAATTAACAGAATACTGAAGTTTCAAAAATCAAAAAGTATAATTCGGATTTTTTAACATTTTAACGGTATTTTTCCATTTTTGCAAAGTGTATAGCCATTTTTTTGATTAGCACTAATTAACGATTCGCTAAAAGATAATTTTAGGTCAACAAATACATGATTGAAAATGCGAGCCTTCAAAATTTACCTATCAAAATTAATTTGAAAGGATACATGAAGTGAAAACATTTTCTATAATATATAGAATATAAAGTTTGGTCATATAAATAATAAATTAGTTCTCGAGCTCAACAAAAGTGCAAATTAGTCAGAGATATTATCACTGCTATTGCTATTGCTGATTTTTAACAAAATTTTTTAGTATTTATCATGAATCTACATGTGCTGCTTAATTTTATCACTCAATAAATGGTGAACATGATTGTTTGATATCTGCAGAATAAATTATTCATTTTAGTCAACCAACAATTCAGTGAACTTATCAATCTGAAACATATTTTCTTATCCTATCCAAAATTCCTTTGGGTGTAATTTCACACAGCTGAGCTATCAGATCTAATTTTAGAACATCCTTGCCTAACACAAATATTATTTTCTTTGTTAATTATTACCCTAAATCAATTTCTTTTATTCCAGTCTGTGTTTGTCTTCTTTCATTGAGTTTTACTAGAATTTTTATTTTTAATGTTTGTCAACGCTGAAAACTGTGAAGCTGAAAGAGAACAGATGAAAGAGAATATAAAGTATCCGAAGTTTGTAACAAAAGCAGTCCTTAGCAACATGTTTACCATGCATTAAAATGTTGCATATGTGTCAGATATAATGCATTCTTTATGCAACTGTGAATCAATTTAAAGCAAAGCAAATTACATTAGTTTGTCCAAGTAAAAGAAGAAATTAAATTCATTCATGCAAGAAAGATGAGATGAGCTCAAAAGTAGATCACGTTCGAAGTAGGATGTAATGGAAGTAACTAAGACTTGAATCAAACTGTAAATTAAGCATATCAAAAAAGTTAAAATTTTATGAATATTTCTTACTTTACTGCTGAGAATGCCTATAATAAATCTTTCCAAAAACGTATTTTCTATAGAAAAAAATTACGTCTTTCATTAAAAAGTATACTTATAGAAGAATGACTACAGCAATAACTATTAAATTTGTCCTTAATTTAAAGTATTAAAAAAGTATAAATAAGGCAAAAGGAGCCAACAGTTTCTATGAAACTATAAAGCACTGAATCTAATTTTTAACGCTATGCTTGCACCACTATAAATAGGCAATTATTTGCTTTTGGCAGTCAAAACACCAAACTTTAATTCTTTAAATTAGCTCCTGTATTCAATAAAAAACATTTACTGTAAGATTCTTTTAAAATCGTCAATAATAAAGATACGCTTTGGATTAATTGTATGCCCCAACATCAGTTTTGGAAATGAATTATTTCAAACTGAATTTGCATTGCAATTTATTTCAATAACGTACAATATACATTTGTCTCCTTACGTCGTCTTAATTTTCTGATATCAAAAGAAGTTCTGATGGAAGCACATAGCATAAATAATAAATAGCAAGTTGCATCGCAAAGTGAACCGTTGTTTTATATTTTTATCTTTTTATTCATCCACTACAACAAACGAATGAAGCAAAATGTAGAAAACTAAAAATTTAACTGGTAAAAGAAAAATATTTTAACAACAGTTTGTAAAAATAAAAAGTAAAAAATAACACAAGTTTGATAAATAATTAAAATCGATAAGATAACTTTTTGGAATTTCAAAAATAAAATAAGGTTAAAGGTGGTAAAAAAGTTCACCATATACTTTTAGTGCCATCATTGTCGTGCATTCGCTTCACTCTAAAAAACTTTCATGCTTCTGACTCTAGAGAATACTTGAAAAGCTATACATCTATCTACAACGCACATGTTTTTAAATATATGCTATGAATTATATTGTGCTTTTTCAGCTGTAACCAATAAATAAACTCGTATGCTGACACACTGAAACTTGTCAGTTCATTTGAATAATAAATGCGAGAATGCCGACTGGTACTGCAAAGAACTAAAAAATTTTCTGCAAATTTGCTTTTTGCAGTCATATGCATAGAAGTGACATGTGTCATAAATGCAAAAATCGTCGCATACAACCAGTTAGTGTTTCTACATTACTCCAAAAGTTACTCAAGAAAACAACTTAAAATAGATCAATTTACTCAAATAATTAAAAAAAATCTCATGCTAATTCTAAATAACTTACTCTACTAATACTTAAAATGAGAAAATAGAGTGTAAAAAAAACAAGAAGATGTAGCACTTTTAATTTGCGTGAATTCACACAAATCTGGAATATTAGCTTTTATTTGAATCCTAATTTAAATCGTAGTAAAATTATATGAAAAAGTTTAGAAAACTGAAAAATAAGCTATATAATCAGCTTTATTATACTCTTCATAAATCAATGAAGAGTATAATAAAGCTTAAAAAGCAAAAGCACAGAATACAAACAATAATATTACTGTTGACTTGACAAAATCGTAAATTGTCCGATCCTTAAATAATTACTCCAGGAAAAATTTGAAATACTTCAATGGTGAGAATGAAAACGAAATTATAGGCATAAATTTGTCAGCAAAAAATGTCTATATTTTTTGAACATCACAGCAATTGCTAGCAAATTAAGAAAGTTTTATGATAATAATATTCTATTCAATTACATGATCAATTACATGATCAACAGTGAAAGTATATACTCTTTCTGATTCCTGAAGAATGATTATTTTGAACACAGCAATTCTTTTCTGACATCTATTAATCTATGTAAATTTATGTTTTAATTTTTAAAATGCTAATGCAGCTTTCTAGCAAAAATGTAGCTGACTTTATTGTTTTTGCACCACTTTTTTTCTCTTTCAGTTGAGCTGAGCAACTGAGTATCACTTTTGGAACACTTAAACAGTCAAGCGTACGTAAGGGAAATTTATCTGCTACTATATAACAACACAAAAGCACTTTAAGAAAAAACATTCATGCAATGAAGATAATGAAAAAATAAATAACTAATGATGGATTCCATCTCAAAAATTTGATGTTGTATTTTGAAAATTCACTTGAAAAATAACTTTCAGAGCATTCAAAATAAAAAAAGTTAAGTTTCATGCAGAGATCAAGTGCAATGAATGTACATTTTTTCATTTCACTTCTGTGTATTTTGTGGAAATGTGAGATAAAAATAAGCAAATTGCAGTTCATATTGTCAACATTTAGCTTGAAGGATAAATGATGGAAGAGTGAGTGCTTCATTACTTTCATCTTTTTGCATTTGTTTTCATATCAGCAGTTTAAAAAAGAGCAGATAGAAAAATCATTCAGTAAGCATAGCAAATTAATCTGCCATTTTGGTTTAACTTTTTCGTAACACAGAAAAACTAAATTAAGTGCATTTTAAAAAAGTGAGTTTCATTGCTGAATAATAACGTGGAAAAGTACTGTATAAGCTAGCAACACTGTTGTGATGGAATAAATATGATGACATTCGATATTTGTCACAAAATTTCACATTATCTTCAAGTTCAAAAGAAGCAAGTCATTTGAAGCTATCATTAACGTATTTAATCCTATCTCTCATTTCGTACAGTAACCATTATCAACTGAGAATAACAAAGAAACTAGAATAATTTTGTATTACAAGAGTATGAAAATAGATAAGTGTGATAAGCAAAGCTTTAAAATTGATCATGATAGATTTTGACTTTCAAAAGTGACTTCTATCTAATTCTTAGCTATATTAAGATCATTAATTTTTACTTACAGATAAAAAATTCATGCTTTTGAATAATAAGTTAACGTTTTCTTTGAAAATTTTTTGGTCTTTAGAGACAAAAATTTCAAAACGACTTAATTATTGTAAAATATTATTTCAGTACATTACTACAGTATTAGGTATATTGACAGCAATTTAATTTCTTAAATTAAAAAGAATTACGGATTTACAAAGTTTTTGACACATACCATTGAGACATGTTGCATCTCTTAATTCTTGTTATTTCGGTTGGTAATTACTTAGTTTTCAGGATTCTCAAGTAAGAGAATTGTACAGAATACATGTGGAATAATAATTTAAATGAAGCAGGGAGCAGAAAAATTATATAAATTGATGAACAAAACTTAATTTCAAGACAGATCATCCTAGAAATCTCATAAGTAATTACCAAGAAATTATGATCTAATATTACTGAAATACAAAAATTTTTATTGCGATTTGTATTTTGTTTTGAAAGATCAGTAGCTATATAGTAAAGTTAATTACGGCATACTAATTTTGAATTTATGAAAGTTTTGAACTGCAAAATTTTCGGGTTTTAAATGGAATGGAATAATTCAAAAGGCTTGGTTCAAAGACTAGATAGATATTATTTTAGGATATAAAAATGAAGCAATTATCAAAGAAACGACTGCATTTTGAAAACTTTTGTCAGTAGGTTTTTTGGATGCAGCTGGTGGTGAAGATCGATTGGAAAAGAATGCTTGCTTGAGATCTATTCTTCACTAAGGAAAAGATGGTGAGGAGATATTCTTCATCAGTGCTACGAATCTCAAATAATACAAAATAAAATATTTTACATAATTACATTATAATAAGTTTCTTTTTCAACAATAGTATTCTACAGCACTATGAAAACCAAAAGTGTTTGGAAAGTGCGATTTAATGAAAAAATAAACTTGCTATTGGTCTAAAAATATGACGCTTAAGATAAATATGACAATTTTTCAGCATAGTGTGCATAAATTTTCTCGAAATTGCACAACTTTATCCAATAAATATCAGGCAAAGCAGTAAAATGCAAAATTCAAAACAACCCAGTTTATTCCAATAAAAAGGTTTGCGTCGCTTTTTTCAATTTTAAAGTGATAAATTTGAAAATGAATAATTTTGATTTCTAGATAATTTTTTTATTCACTTTTATGCATATTTATGACCGAGTGATCAATACTGATTTATGGACCAATTTAAATATTTTCGTTTTTTTGAAGTTTACTACAAACTGAAACCTCATTTAAAAATGCAGTCAGCTGTCAGAAAGTTTCTTTACTAAGTTTGAAATATCAAAAAAGGACAAAATTATAATCAAAATTATGAATTAAATAGACTGCTAAAATTTATAAATCAACTTTCATGGTAAATAATTATCTATTACAGTTTTTGCTTCTACATTTTTGCAAAACATACTTCAGGTTAAATTTTATTGTTTAGAATTAGCAAAAGATAATGAACGATGTTTACGTAGTTTGCAATTATTTAAATAATATTATAATTAAATGAATAGTTAAGTAGTTTGGACAGTCATTTATCTTGTTGATTAACTTGTGAATCAAGCATTTATTTTCAAAAACAAATTTAAAGATACTGTCAGACTGTAACAGAGTCGAATTCTCAAACATATAAAATTAGAAAATTCATTTTTTTCATTATACATAAATTGAAATCAAAAAGCGAATTTTCCAGTGGTGTCGTAGCCGATCCTTGTGATTGAATAATTTTGTTTTAAGAAGAGCTATCCAAAACGATGCATCCATTTCCTAAAATAAAAAAATTTTCTCTAGAACTAGATGTTATGAGCTGCTAAAATGTATCGATATTTTTAGCTAAAAAAAGAGATAACTAAAATGCGTTCCAAATGAAAATTGCTTTGCAAAAATCAGTTTTTTCAGCCTGTTTTTGTTGGCTTACTTTAGGGTTTACTTTTGTGTGGTAATTATTAATAATTATAAATTCTAATGCACTGCAAGTAATCAAAATCATCGGTATTCATAAAATAATTGCATTCTATATAATATAATTAAATAACATTATCAAAGAATATCACAAACCAAATGTGCACCAACTAATTTGTGGTACGGTACTTTTCAACATGTTAATTTTAAGGGCTATTTTATGAGCTTTAGTTAGGTTTTTATTGCCTTTTCATAATTTTTGAAATAACTGAGTGATAATCAACATGAATTTTTCGATATTTTCTATTTAAAATTCAAAATAGATTACAGAATAAAAAATTCAAATATTTAACTTCCAATGCCAGCAAGACGCTTAGAAAAATCTGTCAATTCCTTCAGTTTTTACAAAGATAAATTGAGCCATGCATCTAATCTAAACGATACACTAACTGAATTGGCATTCGAAATTATTTCTCACTTTTCAAAAAATAACAGATTTTTGGTATTTTTTAATTGGAACATAACTACAATCTATCTATTCTTACAGAAATGATTTAATATCAGCCAGGTAAAGTAATTCATGTTAATAAGCACTTTCAGCGCAAATTTCGAAGAGTATTGTTAGAATGTCTGAAGAAAATGGATTATCCTGAATTCCAAGAATCCATGGAAAGTTTTAGCACAACTGGCGACACAAATTTTTTCGGCTAATTTCAAATTTTATAACATTCGTTTTTAAGTTACAAAATTAACATTTTTTACTAAGGATAACTAAGGTGTCATCTTTGTTTACAATGATTATTTTTGTTATAAAGTCACGATTGTCGAATCTGTCCCCAAGATCGCCAAAATCCAACTAGAACGTAAACGGAGTTTGCGCTCCCGAAAAAGCTGGACTATAAGGAAGACCAGGACTTCATGAAAATGGCGGAAGAATGACTCTCAAAAGAATCAAAGGGTTTGAGCGGATATCTCGGACTATCAGAGACGAAGAAAGTAAGATGATTTGTAATTTTTATCTCATCTAAAACTTGAAATTATTTATTGAACTTGGTACTTGAAAGCATTTGTAAGAAAAATCGGACCAAAAACTTCACCAGGAGCTTCAAACCTCTCTCAAAATTCAGTATCAGGTAAAATGTTCTGTAGCTGTGCTAGGTGAAGATGTACATTGCTCCTTACACGCGTATTAGTAACCTATCGAAGTTGGCTGACATATATATTAGCTGAACAAGTTACTTGTCAATTAAACAGTGTTGTTTCGCATAAGAAAAAAAAAAGCAAGCAGGCATTACAGGAAGATTCTTTAAGATATTATAATGAATCTACTGGTCGGGGTATTCCATGTTATGAAAATATCTAGCATGCTGCTCATTCATGCAAATGAAGCCACAATATCAATCTTTCTAAGACATACCATAACCACTAGAACTACTTTTGATCTTTATTTACAGCAGATGGTATTGTGCTGAAAACACTGATATCACAAGTAACTTATATATTAGTCCCTTCGCTACAAAAAATTCGGTTCAAGTCTTTCTTTACTAGAATTACACTAAATTGTCGTAAAATAATAGAGTTGCAGTTAATTCAATAAAAATAACTTTGTGATTACCAAGATTAATAACGTCAACTATATTGTGCAGAACCGCATTTGTACATATACAATTTCCGACAAGTATAATATCAGTTAGGTCTCAGGAAAGCTTCATTCTGATTACAAAAAGAGTAATTAATATTTCTGAACCTAGTCCTCCCAATAAACTATTTCTTAATGACAGACAGAAAGCTTCCTCATTCCCGCCAATCTTTACAACAACATCATATAAAATAACTCAAGGTGCGCATTTCCCTCATTGTTCTTTCTCCCTAAGATACCTTTTAAGTCTAAGAATTTTCTAATGACAAACTATGCTTCAGCACTTTAATGGTTGCATGATTCTTCGTAGCACTATCATGATTTTGCCAGAAAATTTTTCCGTTTCTGTTAATTAACTTCTGTGTGACTGATCAATCTCGAAAAAGAGCTTGCCTTATGCCGAATTTGAACATTTCAATCCAAACCAGAAGTTCGATAACATATGCTGCAAAATTTAAACAAAGAAATTAGCATAAGGAGTAAGGCATTTTGTTAACTGCTACATTCTTCTCGGTATATTATGGCTGGCCGATGTTCACAGCTCACGCCTACCAATTGATGCAAAAATGCGTTGTAAGGTGTAACAGAGATGCATGGAGGCACAAATGACTCATTTATTTCAGTTCTCATTGCATTCATTCTTATGTTCCTTAAGTGATATCGAGTAAGTTATTTTGACTAAAAATTGTCTCTCTTGTTTCTTTTAAGATTTACCTGATTTGCTTTTGAATATTTTTCTGTAGTAGTCCTTTGTTGTTGCTCACAAGAATTGTGCAATTGCACAAGCTGTGCAGATGTTTAGTCTTTATTCAAATTGCATACGTTGATAAACGAAGAGGAAATTGAAGGAATAATCTTTAGCAATTATCCCTTATTTTTTCTCGTAAATAGAGATGACTGAAAAAATTCTGTATCTCTGTACCATAATGAAGTTACTGCAGTTTCCATCAAGTCCTTATTCACTTGGCGTCTCATTCAACTTATCTTGCAACTTTTCTGTCTTGTTACACACCGTTTATTCACATCAGAAATGCTGATTCTAGACAAGTTTTTACTTCTAATCATGTAAGGTGATAATAATAGTTTTATTCGCCTGAAAGCTGATAATGTGTTTAAATATTCACTAACAATGAATTAAAACAAAAATCCTGTGAAATAACAAACGGTAGTTGTTGGATATGCGATAATGATATGACAACTAAGAGTAGTTCACATCACAAACAAACGTAATAAGTAAACTCAACAAACTACTGCACAAACGCAATACTTATTCACGTTTTATTTCTTGTACTCAAATGTTCCATTTTATTTTTTTCTAATTTTTTTTACTCTAGATGTAATGTCTGCAAATTCTGGTCAAGTAATATTGGGGCCAACAACAAAACATGCAAGTACTGGCACGAATACTGCTCCTCTTGTACTTCCACAATATCATGGTACCTCAGCATCCCAAAATATGGTGCAGATGTCAAATACTGGAGCACATTGTTCAACTGATTTGCCGAGTCCAAATGACCAAACTGGACCGCATTTGCTACAAGTGGCATCTGCTCAGCATCCAACAAGTTCTGATGCATGTGCCACGATCACACAGTGTTTGATGATGTACCAAACGGTAAATTTATGTTGATCCAGTCTTTGTAACATAAGCATCTTAATGAAAACATTGTGCTGAACAAAACACTAAAAAGATATTTAGGTTTTGTTAAGAATGATCACAAATAATGCACCTAGTTCATGTTCGCTATAAAAACATCAGTGTACTTAAAATGAGGTAGAGATACGTCAACCTTTTTAGGGACGTGATGAAGAATTTAATCGCAAGGCGATTGAAAGTTTAATCAAAAAACTAAAAGACAAGCGTGATGAGTTAGATGCTTTGATTACTGCCGTAACATCCTATGGAAAAGTTTCTTCAAAATGTATCACCATTCAGCGCACTTTAGATGGGAGACTACAGGTTTTAATAAAGCATTTTTATTTCTCACATCTCGTCCGTTTTATATTATTATTTTTGTAGTCTGTTGAAAGTATGTTTGAACCTATCGAAGTAAGTCTGCTGGCACTTTTTCAGTATGTAATTTCTCTCCAAGCGCTTTAACGACTTTAACCTTTGTTTCTCAATTTAAGGGGACCAGCCATCCATCTTTTGTTACTGTACTGTCATTTGTGCTTGATGTGTTTGTCATTTGAACAATGGTTTAGTTTCGTATGGTTGAAGAATAATATGAGGTTATTGGGTATTGATTGATGAGTCATATCACGATTTAATTTTTGGCATTTTCAGGTTGCTGGAAGAAAAGGCTTTCCACATGTAGTTTATGCGCGGATTTGGAGATGGCCAGATTTGCTTAAGAACGAGCTAAAGCATTTATCAGTATGTCAATGCGCATTTGATCTCAAATGTGACTTGGTAAAGTTTGGATGCACTTAATAAGTTGAGTATAGCAAACAAAATTTTCCGCTTTTTTATAATTCTTGCTTCTTTGTAACTGACATCATTCCTCCATCTGTCCTGTTTCAGGTTTGCGTTAATCCGTATCATTACGATCGTATTGTCCCTCCTGGTATCGGAACAATTGATTTGTCAAATTTGAAAATTGAACATCGTTCCTCTCCGTCTCAAGATGATTCAAAATTGCTATTTTCAGGAACTGTAGGAAACAACAATAATTTACCCAAGTAACTGTAACTGAAAAGTTGCTCATAACAATCCTTTATATTTTACTGGTTTATGTGTGATCTATTAATAATCAAACTTTTGAATGTTGTAAGCATTTTCTTCACTATCTGTGTATTGCTGGGAATCTCATAGACTCTATTTGGCACAGCTTGCAATTAACTTCTGAAAACTATTTAATTTTATGAAGTTATAGGAACTCAGGACGTAGGGATAGTGATGGATGGACTACGGATTCACCTGCCTATTCATCAGCACTAGATGCTTCTGATATTACAAAAACAAGTAATGACATCTTTCAAGAAACTGTTTTCAATATAGTCTTTTTAACTCTACGCAAAAAATTCACAACAAGATTCATTTTTATTAAAGAAACTAGAACAGTATCTGTTGGTGAGCAAAATCCGTTTTGTGCTTCGGATATTCATGCATCAGCAAATCATTCTGCATGGAGTATCAGTGATCATAATGTGTCTTCATTAGTTACTGTCCCATCGCAGATTTGTAAGTCTTTTATAGAATTAAAGGAATTTTAGCAATTTATTTTGCTCCTTTCCGTTGTATGATTTTGGATTTTATAATTTTTTTCTATTTCTAGCTGCATCAGCAGGAGGAGTAAATAGCGTGTCATTCGCAGCTAATTCTGTGCAGTCATCAAATATCTTCTCAACTCAGCCTGCCGCAGTAATGCTAAATTCATCATTACAAGTGTCTCCTTCATCAGCATTATGTGGTTCTCGTGAGTAAAATGTTATTTACTTTTAATTTTGATAATCAATTTTAATTATTTTACATTGTTTGGAGAGACTGCTTTCAAAACAGAAATTTCGCTCTTATATTTGTTTCCAGTTAACAGTTATAAATATATATTCAAATAAAATCCTTACAAAGGATGTTTAAAAAGCATAAAAAGAACTATGAGAAGTAATCTGGGATATCATGTATTGAAATTTTTTTGCTATTATTTAGGAGTTCCTCGCCATTCAGAATCTAGGATTCGGGGTAGAGCCGAACCTGTTTTGCTCAGTCCACGTAAGTAGTATCATTTTCACTTGTTATTTGCTTTCTGTGATTGGTTACAAAGGCCTTTTTGCAATTCTCATTGAAAAAAGCATTGGTCTTTTTTCACTTTTCACTATTTATAAAACTGATTTAAAGATCCTGCAAACTGGTGCGTTATTTCTTATTATGAGTTCAATACCAAAGTTGGTGAAACATTTGCTGAAAGTGCACCAGCGGTTTATATTGACGGAGGAGTTGATCCATCAGCTCCTGGTCGTTTCTGCTTAGGATCTCTTTCAAATGTTCAACGTACTGATGAGAGTGAGCGGTGCAGGTTAGATGTTAATTTTACAACACAAGTTTTTACTTTATTTATTTTTGCAATTTCGTACTTAATTTTCAGTTACTCAAATGAAATATAAGTTGAATTAGTTCTTTTAATCCAAAATGTTGCCTTACACGAAGTGAATTTTTTATAGAAAACATATTGGTCGTGGTATTCGACTTGACGTTAAAGGAGAAGGAGACGTCTGGCTGACTTGTTTGTCAGATCGGCCTGTTTTTGTTCAGAGTTCCTATCTTGATCGTGAAGCTGGACGAGTTCCAGGAGATGCCGTCCACAAAATTTATTCTCAAGCAACGTTGAAAGTTTGTCTTCTATAAAGTATATTTTATTCTTTTGATCTTTCAAGGTATGTAAAACATAATAGCTGGTGAATTTAACATAACTTACTTTTTTTCAAGAAAAGAATTTACAATCTGAAGTTGTAGAATATGATTTTCCACTATTTTTAGGTTTTTGATCTTCGTCAGTGTTATCATTTATTACGGCAACAAAACATGTACCAGTTAATAGCAACTGAAGTATTGAATGGTCCTGCTCAAAATTCTAGAAACCCATTAATTGGAATAAATAAAGAATCAACCGAACTTGTTGGTCGATTAAGCCAAGTAGTTTTGTTCCTCAATTTTTCGGTCTTTCCATCTTATCCGTTTATTATTGCGAATACATTCGTGTTAAATCAATACTTGATTTTTATTCAGTATTTAAACGTTTGCTAACGTTTGAGAAATGAAGTGTTATTTTTAGGCAGCGAACGTTGGTGTTGACGAATTGCGGAACTTGTGCTCATTAGCTGTATCTTTTGTTAAAGGATGGGGCTCTGATTATGATCGTAAATCTATCAAAGAAACACCATGTTGGATTGAAGTCCAAATAAACAGAGCCCTTCAACTGCTTGATGAAGTTCTTCATAATCCAACGCTAAACAGTTTTTCTAATACTCAGTAACTTCGTTCACTCCTTTCGTTTATGTTGTAAAAATTTAATTTTCATCAACAAATCTATTGTAATATTTCATTTTATACAGGTGACAACTGGTTTTGTTGTTAAATATCTGTGAACTTACGCAGTGTTTCATACATGCTTAAATCTGGCAAAAAGTTTTGCATTTTACTAAATCTAATGCAAATGCCTTTATAAAATTATTTAAAGATATACCAATCACTGAAGAAACAACAAAATATAAGTGAAAAAAATGAGAATACATAAACAAGGATTTATTAGTTTCCGAAATTAAAAACATTTTCTTGGGCTAAAATAAAGCCAAAATAAAAGTAAGAGCTAATATATTGATGGCGAAAGAATATGCAAATCATTTTAGAGCATCTCTGCAACATTGTACCAATAAAAAAAATGCCATATTATGAATGAAATCACAACTAATCATCGTCACCGAAAATATCAGATATGCGAATAGTACATCCACCGTGTTCACAGCTGTATCAAAGTCAGATTCACAGTGAAGTCATCAAGTTCCGATTAGATCCAAATTAATGCAGAGTACCAGAATAAGCAAAGTGTGATATCGCCACGCCACATCCTAGCATAAACTTTCTAAGTTGCTGTCTTTGACCGCCAAAGATCATTCTCGGAATGTTATTAATATGTAAGACTGCTTCATTCTTAGACTGCATGACTTTTCATTTTCAAGAAAAGTGGTTCCACAAAGCTTCTTGCACACTCGTTCTTGGACATGTGTAAACAGGATTTCAGTATTCTTAAGTCAGTAGTAACAATGGAGCCACATATGATGGATATAATTTGGTGATACCGTGTATTTCGCACAATTCCGATAATATGTCGAGATTGAATCAGCAAGTTGACGTCTCCATCAGTAATTTTCTCATATTACGACGAAACATTGCTGACTGCTTGGAGACTTCGTACGTTCAGTCTGACGCATGTTTTTTAGTAGTACGCTTTTTTTTTGTTGCATTTTTAGGAAGAGCACTTTTGCAATTAATTTGCATTCACGCAGTATGGTAATCCTACTGCAGTAGACTACGATTCTGGTGTGCTGTCTACGATACATCTTGCTATTTTAGCACTGAGAAGAATGTGGAGCTCAAAAAAACTATTTAGCGAAAGAAAAAATAATATTTGGGCATTGTAGATAAGAACGCTGCTATCACTGACTACATAGTTCGTAAACATTCATATTTCATCAATGATCTCAAATAAGATAAAGTAATTCAGATTTTTTAAATGTCATGCAACTCTCCACAGCCTAGCACAAGCCATAAAAATACATCGTCTCATTTAGTACAATGTTTAGAAATGCGTAAAATTAGGCTAACAGAATAGACTGAGGAAGCAATTTCAAGATTGAAAATTAACTTTCATTTCGTCTTATTTTATCCACAACTTCCAAGAATCATCATATCACGATTTGAAGTTGACACACGCTCAATTTCATGTTCTGATAAAAGCGTGTGTCGTGAGAACCGTAATTACTTAGGTTGAATGCTTAAGAGTAAAAAACTACTAGATCTACTTCTTGCAAATGTTTCTGAAAAATGTCACTCTGCTCTACTGCCCGCAAAGTCAGAGATATTGAAGCAAATAATTTAAGAACGAATCTTCCGTGTACCAAATGCTGCTTGTCATAGACGTGAATCCTACACTTGTACGCTGATCTA